>VXBL01004884.1:2168074-2188008 GCA_013400195.1 Aramus guarauna | reverse complement strand
TTTGTTTTTGTTTTTGTTTTTGTTTTTGTTTTTTCTTTAGGAAAAATGTCGCAGACAGGGTTGATACAAAAAATGTCTTCCAAATATCTTGCAATAGAAAAATAGGGGTTCAAGTGATATTTCATCTGGAAGGGAAGGTGGTTCTTGTTTAGGTCAGTTAACCTGTGTTATGAGTGAGAAAATTGACTAAAATTCACCACACGCTGTTGAAGGAGCACAGAAATATGCCCAGAGACCTAACATAGATTTAAGCATACAGAAGAAAGACAAAATTGGGTTCAGGATAGTCTAAATGATTGATTTGTGTCTACAGTTGCAGCTAGAGACAGGTCAAGTAGTCTATAAGATAGAGGTTGATCAAACAAGTCTTAAAACAAGTGTTTAAACAAGCTTTAGTCTTAAGTTCATTCAAGTTGGTCATCTAGGTTTGCAGATAGGACTTTTGCTTATTTCCTAATATAAACATCTGACAGATTAAGGGTAAGTAATTAGAAGACCTACATACTGAAGAAAATATAGTCAACTGCAATTTCCTAGTGGGCCCAAATGGTGGTAAAATGGTTATGAGAGTCCAAGAAAACACAGTATAATAAGAATATAAATACTCAGAGAAAACCACTCTACATTGCAAATACTGAGGCATGGACCTTTAGCTTTTTTATTTATGTCTTTTGTGTTTCATTTCCACAATAGCCAATATAACATACTGTAAGAAAAGACAAATACCTCTTCTATCATTAGGTAGCTATCAACATTTGACTCAATCTAAGTATCTTTCTACCAGACTGTAAAGAAGCCAGCAACTCTCAGCAGACCTGCAGTGCTAGCTGTTTTACAACTAGATCTGTAAGAATTGAGGCTAGGTGTAAAACAGGCTTTTAAACCTGAAACAGTGTCCTGACACTGAACCTTCCTCTTGCTCTCAGCTTGGCTCTCAGACTCCTTGTATTTTGAATAGAGACTTTTAGGTCTCTGGAGTGGAGCCCAAACAATCAGTAAGGCAAGCAAGACATCATCTACATGTGTTATTTTAAGTGTTTAATTTCCAGACTATAGGCAGGCTTCTACCATTGGGCACTGAAGTAACTCTTAAATATCACAGAATCACAGAATGGTAGAGACTGGAAGGGATGTCTGGACATCGTCTAGTCCAACCTTCCTGCTAAAGCAGGTTCACCTAAAGCAGGTTGCACAGGAGCATGTCCAGGTGGGTTTTGAATATCTCCAGAGAAGGAGACTCCACAGCCTCTCTGGACAACCTGTTCCAGTGCTCGGTCACCCTCAAAGTAAAGAAGTTTTTCTTCACGTTGAGATGGAACTTCCTGTGTTCCAGTTTGTCCCATTGCCCCCTGACCTGTCATTGGGCACCATTGTGAAGGGTCTGGCCCCATTCTTTTGACACCCATCCTTTAGATATTTATAAGCATTGATAAAATCCCCTCTGAGTGTTCTCTTCTCCAGGCTAAACAGACCCAGCTCTCTCAGCCTTTCCTCTTAAGAGAGATGCTCCAGTCCCCTAATCACCCTTGTAGCGCTCCTCAAGTCCCAGGAGTTCCCTATCTTTCTTGAACTGGAAAGCCTAGAACTGGACATAGAACTCCAGATGTGGCCTCACTAGGACAGAGTAGAGGGGGAGGATAACGTCCCTTGACCTGCTGGCCACACTCTTCTTAATGCACCCCAGGATACCATTGGACCTCCTGGCCACAAAGGCACACTGCTGGCTTGTGGAGACCTTGTTGTGCACCAGGACTCCTAGATCCTTCTCTGCAGCACTGCTTTCCAGCAGGTCAGCTCCTAACCTGTACTGGTGCTTGGGGTTGTTCATTCCTAAGTGGAGGACCCTACACTCGCCCTTGTTGAATTTCATATGGTTCCTCTCCGGCCAACTCCCTAGCCTGTCCAGTCTCACTGAATGGTAGCGCAGCCCTCTGGTCTATCACCACTCCTCCCAGTTTTGTATCATCAGCAAACTTGCTGAGGGTACATTCTGTCCCCTCATCCACGTCATTGATGAATATGTTGAGTAAGACTGAACCCAGTATTGACCCTTAGGGCACACCACTACCTACTGGCCTCTAACTAGACTCTGTGCTATTTATCGCAACACTCTGAGCCCTGCCATTCAGCCAGTTCTCAATCCACCTCACTGTCCCCCACTTTTGCCTATAAGGACGTTATGGGAGACAGTGTCAAAAGCCTCGCTGAGTTGGAGGTAGACAGCATCCATGGTTCTCCCCTTATCTACCCAGCTAGTCATGCCATCATAGAAGGCTATCAAATTTGTCAAGCGTGATTTCCCTTTTGTGTATCCATGCTGACTACTCTTGAGAACCTTCTTTTCCTCCACATGCTTAGAGATGACATCCAGAATGAGCTATTCCAGTACCTTTCCAGGGCTGGAGGTGAGGCTGACTGGCCTGCAGTTTCCTGGGTCCTCCATCTTGCCCTTTTTGGAGACTGTAGTTACACTGGCTTCCCTCCAGTCCTCAAGCACCTCTCCTGTTCTCTGGTGCAAAGAAATGCAAGCAGCAGCAATGATAAAGGTGTCTGAGGAAAAGAAAGAAACAGAAAAAATATTTTGAAGTGAGTAAAAGACACAGAATATCCTTTGGCACATTAGGGGACATACAGAGCCACTCAGTGTAACCAAGGGAGAACAGGTGTCAGATTTATTAGAAGAAGTAAAGAATCTAGTAAAAAATTTGAAAAAGCAAGAGATCCTGGGAAACCGTTTGATCAATTCAGTAGCTCTCCAAGAAGATTTAAAAACAAGGGCAAGTGTTGTGATAAGAATGAATACACAAGCTACAGCAGAGTTAGCTTATTAAATGTAAGAGGAAGAGTGTTTACTGAGACATTTCAAGAATAAATTCAGATATCTATGAAAGCAGGACTGGTGAAAGAGCAGATCAGCTTTAGATCAACACAACTGCTCAGCTGTTTGTGATAAAACAGATCCTGAGAAAGTTCACAGAACAGAAATGAATACATTACTAAAATTTTATAGGCTCTAAATCGACTTGTGATAGTATATGAAAGAAGGCAAATTTTCAAAATGTGCATTATTCCTGAAAAATTGATCAAGCTGGTAGATTGCATTTCCAGCAAGCTGAGGAGTACAGTGTGAGTAGACAAGGTTGACTTAGCATGATGTTAAGGGTGACTGTAGCATTCTGTCATGAGATATATTTATTTTACTACTAGAAGAAACCATGGGTTTATGTTTCAGACATGAAATAGTAATCATGCTATATAAAGGAGTAGTGAGGAAGTGTAGATTCACTGCTGGCATTGAATTCATAGTCCTGAGAAGGCTGATATATCAAGGTTAATTTACAATGGAGACTGAAAAAGTAGAAAATATGGACAAGAGAATTTAAAAAAATTAAACAAGTGGAAGATAACAAGAGAAAAACAATCTAAAAATTAAAAGAGACCAAGGACTACAACAGTCAGGAAAAAAACTCATTGTGTTTTGAAAGATTATGCTTTACTGAAGCGATATAAGAGAATGATTCTAGTTACTGCTGAATTTTTAAAAATCAACAAAATTTGAAATAAATAAATAAAAAAAGTAAAAATATCCTAAATAAAAGCCATGATTGTGTCATATATAGCTACTGTTTTACAGGTTGGAATCCACAAAGCAAGACAACAAACAAAAGATACTAACTCTACAGATGAGTTCCCTGAGGGAAATACTACAGAAAACAAAAGTGAAGTGATAATGAAATGGTTAGAACAAGAAATAATAACTTTACAGATGATCTAAGGCAGTTAACTGTGGCTGCTTAAGTTTGTGTTAATTGTAGTCCTCTAACAAATGTCAGACTTGATGAAAAAAGGTTCAAGTAATAAAACACGGATGATCATTGACAAGCTGGGTAGATTAATTAGAAAACAATATAAAAGAGAAAGGGTTTTTAAATTATCAGTAAGGGACAGGGGGAAGTATTCAGCTGAAAGAGAGAAATTATACACATGTAAAATACAAGCCATGAGACAATACATAGCAAGAAACCTGGAAGGAAAAATATTCCAGTGCTGCACTTGCACAAATGAACTCCTTTTTGTGGCTTCTATTTTAATTTTGAAATACTTTTACAAGTAGAAACCCCACTTCAGTAGAAGTTTGCCACCACCCAGTACAATTTTTAGCCTGAGCATTAGAAATGTGCTTGAACCTGTTTATAGGTGAGTAGAAAAATTGTATCTGCATCTTCCACAACTTAGAAAAGTATTGTAGCTACAGGCCAGGTGTGTTGCTGGGCATTGCCTCTACCCTTTCTGGAGGGTGGCTGACCCCATTTTAGACCTCAGACCATGGCTGCCATACAGGCAGTTGTGCCTGCAGACAAGAAAGGGGCAGGATTTCAGGCCTCGTCTTGCTTTCCACCTTTGTCCTCTGGATTTAGGCAACTCTGTCCTATGGGCTGCCTACCTGGACTGCTTCCTGAAGCACCTGCTACTCATTTTTTCTACAGGAAGCCCAAACACTCATCTCTATTCTACTCTACTCTACTCTACTCTACTCTACTCTACTCTACTCTACTCTACTCTACTCTACTCTACTTTATTCTACATGTTAGGTGTCCAGCCTCAGGGGTTAACTTTTGAGTATCTTTTCATTGGCTCTACTTTAGTGAGAGTATCTCATATAAGGATGGGACTCCTCTCTCATCTAAGTTTAAGTTGTTTTCTTGATGTGAGCTGGTGTTTAAACCTCATAGTCAATGGAGATGTAGCTGATACATAGGTCTGGAGGACTTTTTAGGTAGTTGAACATCAAGTGTGTTCTCTGGAGTAAACTGAAAAGATCTCTGAAGTTTCTATCGTTTGTATTGACTAGATGTTTGCACATCAAGCTTACATTTAGGACATGATGTTTGAGTTCATTTCTGTGAGCTAAACCTCACCTCTAATATCAGGGCAGTCACTTGCAACCTATTTTGATTGCTCACAAATAGGTACTTAATGCAGTATCTAATGACAATACCTGAGATATCCTGTTTTGATGGTGCTTAGTACCTGTGGGAGATCTGTGCCATTTGCAATACCTCTGAATGGCAGATAAGAGCATCTGAAATGTCACTAGCCGCCAGCAGGTGGGCAACTGAATCAAGCCTTCAAGATATATTATATTTATTATATGCAGTTTAAATGAATAATAGACTGGAGAGCAGTTTGAGCTTAAGTAACATTTTGGTGGCTTTGAAGAAAGTACAGAAAAAAACCCATAAATTTAAAAATAGCCTAATAGTTGAAAACACTTCATGTAATACCTTCCATTACATTTTGTCTATTATTTACTCTGTAGAGTGTTTTTTACTCTATCCAGCCTGTGATAGAGTAAATAATATATATATTCTTTCTACTATTCTTAAAAAATAAACTGGCAAAATGTCCTTCACAGAACATGTGCCCTTAAGTTGACAAAGTTACTTGCACTTTAGTGAAAACATGACACTTTCTGACATTTGTAGAAATAGCAATTACCCATGGTCAAAACAAAAAAACCTCAGCAAATAGAAAGCCATGACATATTTTAAATATGGTCAAAACATGGTTAAATTTGGTTCAGCAAATACAGTTAGTGAAGTGAAAATCTGTTAAAGAAATAGACCCAGTCAAAATATCCATCACCTGTGAACTGAACTGAAGCATAAGCCCTGTGCTAGTCCAGTGTTGAACAAGTACGGTAGCTATTAACTCCTTTTCACTAACTTCATCTTCACTTGTCTTTCATGTCTCTATCCAGTTCTTTGCCTACTGAAGTCAAAGGCAAATTTTATAGCAAGCAAACTATAAAGCTCAGCTATTGTGTAAATTGTTACCATGTACTTGTATTCTCTGTTATTGTCAGCACAGAAAAAAACCTAAATGAAATATGGCCCTGTTTACATTAGCGACATTTTTTCTGGTAATTCCTTTCAAGAGGTTTTTTTGGGAAGGGTGTAAATTGATGACAAAGGAACAAAACCTTTAAATTCTAGAATTGCCTTATGTAATTGAAATACTGAGGAGACATCAGAGATAGGAATGGGAAAATATGTTTAAAATTTGTGCAAAGACTAAACCCTGTATAATGTTTAATTGTGGGAAATCACCTCTGTTACTCAGCATTTATAAATTTATTAAGTACAATTAGCTCCCTAACCTTAAATTATTTCTTTAAATCTGTCTAATGATTGTAAATGTTAATGAATTTTCTAATCAATAGTATTAGAATAAGCACTGGCATTGTTACAAACAGAAACAAATGAAAAGATGAAGTAACTTCATAAAAAGACATAGTCAAACATACAAAATATGCCTGCCAGCAACATTTGAACATTTAGATAGTTCCAAAAGCAACAAAGATGAAAATCACATAAAAAATATTCAAGAACATTTTGTGGTTGTTTTTTTCTTGCACATTAACTCATCCAAATCATTTTTATGTCTGTGCCATTGCAGAGCAAGGACACTGCACTAGTTTTGGGAATAACCCAAAAAGCTGTTACTGTTTCTGTATTCCCTGTTAATTGTCTTGTAAAGCAAAAATAAACTCTTCTAAATTGAAGGCTGCAAAGCTAATATGCAAGACTAAGTTCCAGTCATGTTCACAGTGAAGAAATAGGAAATAAAATGTTACTATCCACTTTTTCATAATTCTTCCGACTCATTTGTTGTTGTTGGTTGTTGTTGTTTGTTGTTGTTAACAGGTGTTTCTTTTGGATTCTGTGTGCATGGAAAGCAGTCAGTCATGGTGATCTCAGCCTACCTTTGATTTATGAACCAGCACTGTTTTTCGTGGACTCGCTTTGCCAGTTCAAAAGTGCAGGCACTGAGGAGTCAGACTTTGGAGATGAACTCTGGAAAAAGTCTTATTTCCCACACAGTAAGAAAACTGACTAACAATAGGCTAAATGGAACTTGTGCAGAAAAGCAACACAAGTATGTCTCCTTGTAACCGATCCCCCACTTGCGTCACTTTGTACAGGATCACGGACACCCACAAAAATTTTGGGTACTAAGTTGCAACTTTTGAGTGTTAGGAATGTAGTATTTTCTTTACAAAGTCATTGTTTTTCTATGTGTTGTACATTGCTTCAAAATATTGCCCTTAGGTTGACTATGAAAGGGTTATCTGCTCTCAGTCAGGAAAAAAGGAGGTGTAACTCATTACCAGTGTAGTGCCACTCAGACAAAGGGATGACTCTACATAAATGTATGTACCAGTAAAAGGAATTAAATTTACTCATGACTGTGTACTATAACACTCCACAGCTGTATGTTATTTCTCATGCCCTTGGCCAGTGGAAGTTTCCAGAAGAATTACACACTTGGTAAGATGTCAGACTCATAAAGAGATTCTGAAATATTTAAAGACTCTGATTTTCGTCTGTTTGTTTTTCCCAGTGGTTTGGTCTCCCTCATGCAGATGAAGAGCTGAGCAAAACATGCCAGTGGTATCTGGGCTTCGACTTCCCCTCAGATCAGCCTATAGCTCACTTTTTTGTTAACCAAGCACCCCAGATTTCCATGTCTTTTCAGGACACTTTTTTATTAATGTTTTCTTTTGGTACTCTTATGTTGAGATTCTCTTCATCCAGATGTGAGTTTGTCCATCTAATCTGTCTATGAGATCTGCTTTGCTTATTATATGGGTCAGCTACCACAGCATTCCAGTGATTTACAGCCATGAATGAAATTTATCCTCACTTTGCCCCCCAGAGGAGGGGAGGGAAGTCCAAGAAGCCGGCTCAGCCCTGCCATGCCCCTGTGGGATTCCAGAGAGCATGTGAGACCATGCTGTGCGCTGCACAGCTGGGCGACAGCCTCGGAAAGGCTATATTTAGTCCCTTCATATCACAGCAAAATACGCCAGGTGCCTGAACAGTGAATAGATTTCTTGTAATTTTCATTACCAGTTTGAAAGGTGTCTCCAAGGGGAAAAAAGGTCCCTTTCCATTAATAAATAAATCCTAGGTGTCGGTTTTAATTGTTACCTTCTTGGTTTTTACTGGGGTCTGTCAGGTTTGATCTTACTTAATTTTACTAAGCATGCAGACGAAATGAAAAAGGATGTTTAGTATGTAAGCACTAGGAGACCAAGGTGTTGCATTCTGCTCTGCTCATAAATGCAGCTGTTACTAGGAAGTGTGGTACTTATTAGTTCACTTACAACCATTTATGCTTATCTAATGTTTTATCTCTAGAGTCCAGTTCTGCCTCTGAAGAAATTCTGAAAACATTAATCCTTGTCTGTCAGTGTGTTTGCTGCGAATTTACTAGGAAGCTATGACAGGAAACATAACAGGAAATTAATTTCTATACAAGGAGTCAAATATAGAATATAATGACTTTCATTGTGTAATGTACATGCAAGAGAATTGTGTTCACATATATACTCATAAATGGTGACTATACACATGTACACGTGTGTACATACAAATATGTACGTGTGCATCTGTGCGCATTTTGTTAGTAACAGCATGAACATGACTTTCGATGGTGCCTAGAGGAAGGTGCCAGAATGTGGCACAGATAAATTGCACATAAATGTGTCACACGTATTTCTAGCAGGGAATAGCATGATATTTGAAGTTATCTCATTACAAAACTTGTTCAGCATAAAAATATTAAAATTCATGTATGCACAGTACATTTGTGCATATATATATGCATGCAAACTTTCAAAGAATATGTATCCTCTCATTTGGTGTTGGAATTAATTATTACTGAAACCAAGTAAGTTAAGTGGTGTTAACTAATCTCAATAAAAACAGATTCCTTCATTTCCTTGTTTGTGATGTTACCATTTTAGTCATCTCTGCAAGAAGAAGAAAACAAAAAATAATAAATAAAATATCTAAACTTGTCTATCTGTGGCTCTGCTGCTTACACAATCTCTTGGTAGTCGCAAATACTACTGTTTGGTGGGGTTTACACCTACCTGGTGACTGGTGTGGTTGAGAGGAGTAAGACCCTTTACTGCTCTCATTTTCCTACTTTTTTGTTAATTTTTTTTTTCATATTATCCTGGTTTCGACACGGATAGAGTTAATTTTCTTCCTAGCAGCTGGTATAGTGCTATGTTTTGGGTTGAGGATGAGAATAATGTTGATAACACACTGAGGTTTTTAGTTGCTGCCAAGCAGTCCAGGAGTCTTCAGCTTCTCATACTGACCTGCCAGCCAGAAGGTGGGGGGCACCCAAGAAGCTGGGAGTGGACACGGCCAGGACAGCTGACCCAAGCTGGCCAAAGGGATATTCCATACCATATGACATCATGCTCCATATATAACTGGAAGGTTGGCCAGGAGGAAACAGAGCAGTTCGGAAAGTAGCTGAGCACTGGCTTCAGGTGGTGAGCAATTGTGCTGTGCATCACTTGTTTATTATTATTATTATTATTATTATTATTATTATTACTACTACTACTACTATTACTATTATTACTATTATTATTATTATCATCTTCCTTTTCTTTTCTATTAAATTGCCTTTATCTCAATCCACCAGTTTTACTTTTTTTTTTTTTTTCTTTTTCTTTTCTCTCCCCCATCCCACCAGGAGGGAGGGCAATGAGTGAATATCTGTGTGATTGTTTTAGCTGCCAGCCAGGTTAAACCACGACAGTATTTCGGTCAAATACAACCTAGGATTTCAGTAGGAAAGTGAAATAACACTAAGGTTGTTCCAAGCCTTGCAATGAGGAAAACAAAAATATTTCTTGATACAGAATAATGTAACAGTTCAACTCTCAAAGAAGAGAAAGGCAAATGAAAGGAAGGAGAGAGAGACAGCTAATATTTCACTGTCTGCTCTGTGAAACAGGTGAGGTCATGGAATTATCTTTTGACCTCATTTCTTCATGGACAATAGTGCGACTATTTTGGTGATGCTCTGGAAACTAGGTTTTAAGACTGGAGACACATGTCTTTTGGTTGTAGCTCTGCCTCATCCACCTCTGAGCTGCTGCTGTGATCTCTCCTCTAACCCTTTTCCATCAGAATAAATCAGGTGACTGCTAACAGCTTAAATAATAGGCAAAACCCCTTAATGTAAGGACCTTTTGTTGAAGACTTTTTGTCAGAGACCTTTTGTTCCTATGCAAAAAGAGTGAGTGGCACTAGCGTACCTCCTGCGCCCCACCAGCCCAGAGAATGGAGCTCCCTGTTTCTTTCCCTGCCTGTCCGGTAAGCTTGTGTGCCCCTGAAGTGAGACATAAAGGCATCTCCTCTTGTAAAAGGCTTATGACAAAACCAGAGGGTAACCTTAAACTGGATGATTTTACCTCTTCTGAACTCTTTCATTAGAATTTCTTTGCCTGTTGTGAGCTCCCCAGATCATTTCTCAGTGACTAAGGTAGAAGACAGCTCCAGATGGTTTTACATAAATTAATATTTCCTGAATTGCAGGTATGAGGTTTTCCTAAAGCCAGACTAGAAAGGAGAACCTTAGAAATCAGGCATTTGAATTATCTTTTTTGCTGGATGTTGCAATTCAATTTAATCCCACAACATTACTTTTTAATGGATCCACGCTGTTTATTTAAAAAGACATTTTTCCTACCTTAGCTGCATGAGCATAGCAACAGTTGGTGCTTGAGCAAGGTGACATCCCATTTGCATATTAAACCAAAACTCTGAAAGCATTAATCCTTTTCTTTTATTAAAGGTCCAATAAAATGGAGTCTTTGATGTATAGTTGTTGAAAAAGAGCAATGGCTAAGACTCACTGTAGGTAATTCAGTTTTGTGTGTGTAGACAGTCAAAACAAAAAAAACCCCAACCAAACCAAACCAAACCAAAAAACACAAAGTAAAATAAAATGTGAAGCTCTACAAAACCCTAAGCCCGAAGGAGATTCTGAATAAAGAGTTTCACTGATTATTTTATTATTTCACACACAAACTCGTATACACAAGACTAGAGGTTTTTCATAGTGACTTACTATGTTTTGTGAGTCCGTAAAATGACTTTAACTAACTACAGCAATTGTCCCGTGTGAGTCAGAAGGATTCTCTGAGGCATGAATATTGTTCTTTCATTTCATAACAAAACCAGGCTGCTGCAGAAAAAGGTTCATTTTCTTATTTCGAAAGGTCTGATGCTCTGCCTCCACAATTGTTGTGATCTGAAATTCAGTATAAAATGTAGAAAAGATCTCTGTTTAATTATTAATCTCACAGAAATGAGAAAGGTCATTGGTCTGATCACTGAGACAAATTTGTCTCTCCTAGCATTTTTCATAATGAAGAGACATTAGATTAATGTTCACTTAAATAACATGATTAATGGTATGATCAGAAAGTAGTTCATGTTGGAATAGAATGAGTGTAAACCATCTAATCAAACAAAATGATTGGGGTTTTTAATTGTTTATAGCAGTATAAGGTCATACGAAGTCCCTTCTAGTAACTCATCTTTCTCTTGCTGTATTTTAGTTCTCCCTTTCTGTCCCTAGAATGATCATTAGTTATAATTAAATGAAAGCAAAGCAGCTAGCTTGACAAGCCTAGGATTTGGGAATTATTATAGTCATTAAAGGACCTTCTGATAGCCATATTAAACTTCGTCATCCACATACCATCAGACTTCTCTCTGTCATACGCAAAGCAAAGTACATCAAGTACAGCAGTGTCTCAAGAGAATGGGGCAAATGTATCACCTGATTTAACTTCACTGGAGTGGAGATAAAGTCCAGATTAATTTTGTCCCGTGACTTTCCAACATTAAGAAAGTTAAGAATGAAAGCAAACTGCCTGACTTAGAGAGGTTCTTAAGAGTTCTTGCCATTATTATCGTGTGGTAGCATCATATGAGATCCTCAAATTCACCCTTAGATTTGATTCATTCTTCAGCCTCATGTTGTGCTTGGAGTTCCTGAACAAAAAGTGAACAGAAATCTAATTACAAGAGCCTGTTGCCATTTTAATGCCACCCAAGTCCCTGGGCTTAATTCCTATTTCTCATACCATTTTAAAGAGTCACATCTTAACCAGGATGAAACATAAATAACTTTCTGAAAATTAACTAAAAATTGTCTTGAATCAATATCCATATGTGGATGATTGCATTTGTAATATTTCAGAATTTTTCCTCTTAAGATTTGTCCAATGAAAAGGAACTATGGCTGAGGCACAAGGAGTAAGTGACCTGCGCAGGAACAGCATCTTAACCTTACAAACATGAGGAGAGACAAAAATTGCCCTTCCTAGCACAGCTCTGAACCCCTGACACAGAACAGCATAATGCACTATTTTAGTAGATCAGTCGCACAGCGCGGCGTAACTTCACACAGAGCACAGTGCTAGGCTTCAGAATTTGCTTACCTGAGAGCCACTCACGGCAGTGGTCAAAGGTTACCAGCAAGCTGATTAAAAATGTGCCTGCTAGACATCTTTCAATATGTCACAACATGTCATTTTGTGCTATGCATTTCAGAATGAAGTACCTTTCTCCTTTTAAGACATTGTCATTTGCTCTGTCAGTTTGCTTTAGACTGGAAAAGTACCGGACTCCTTTTGATAGCAGCTACCCAAAACATAGCAATTCTGGAAGCACAGAAAAAAAAAATCCCTATTTTTTGTCTACATCTAAGGAATGAAGAGTAGTCATTCTGTGAGACTAAAAATATTTTTCCCCTTTTCAAAAATTGTTTAATCAAATGGAAGTAAAAGTGAAGAGCAAACATAAATGATACAATATTTTCTTTCTCCTACTACACAGTAGCATAATGCACACTTTCTAAGTACATAATAGATGGAAAAAAAAGAGAAGGTGATTGTGGCCATTCAGTCTCAGCTGGAGGTGTCAGGCTAGATTTTGTGTCACTTGTTCATTTTATATAAAGCACTTCTTCCAGATCTAGTTTATGAGTGTGAATTTTGCAATGTTATGGAGAAAGTTATGATTTTTTGGAACTAGATTTCTTTCCCTACACTTTTACTCTTTAAAAAAAAAAAAAAAAAAAAAGCAATACAGAGTATTATTTTTTGCTTTTCTTGGATCTCCTTTTTCAAAGACCTGATGTTAGGACAACTTTCTAGATAGCATTAAGAATCAAGGTCACCTGGAAGTAGTTATGCCATATCATGAATGTGCCATGCTCTCATCAGATAAAAGAATTCCTGTAAAATTCAGTGGGACCTGAAGCCCTCAAAAAGAGAATTAGGCTGTGGAAGCCTCCAGAAAGGACTTTAAACAAAATTAATGCTTCCCCTCCACAAAGAAATAGGAGGGAGACATCCGTAGTCTGATTAACCCACTGACTGAAGCCTGGCATGAAGATTTATATCCAGGTGTGGTAATTCACTTCTTTTATACTGTGCTGGCAAGCAGAAGTTTTCAGGGCTGTGTTTCTGATTTGTTTGTTTATTTGGTTGTTTTTTAATGACTTGGACTCCTAAGATTTCAAGATGCAATAGCTGTACATATCTACATCAGAAGAACGTTGAAGGATGCCCACATAAACTGGTGGTACATTCAGGAAGGCACTTGCAGCCAGAACTACAAAAGGACCTGGGTAGTCACTGTTTGACTTTCAAAATCCAGCTTAGATACCATCTAACCTTCATAGCAAATGTTTCCTTTTTCACAGAGGAGGTGTTTTGGATGAAGTGGTTAGAGCCAACAGCATTGATGTAACCATTCGTTCCAAATACAAATGAACACAATGGAATTATTCCTGTAACGGGGTGCAATTCACCAGTACAATTTAACCAGAAATTAGTTTTGTGTCATTGACATCGGTGTGAAACAGCAGATGACTAATGAAACAAATGACACAAAACTAATGAAAGAGCATGGTAAATTAATATGCAGCCTTTTCTATTTCTATGAGCAGCTAAAAAATATCTCTAATGGCTTTTGTTTGTGATTATCTACAGCCAGTATTTCTGAGAGAATCATTGATCATATTCAAGGGACTAAGAACAGAACCCCACTACTGCCTACAAAAGTCTGCCATGCCTCCTACCACTTTGACAAATTGAACATGCCAGCTGCCAATTATGCTAATTTTTAGTGGTGATCTACTGTGCTGTTTATTACTGAAGTGTCCAATTTCTTTTTATTAATATTCTCACTTCATTCTAGAATGGCAATATTTTCATGTTCTTTGTCTTTGGTCTTATTTATTTCACATGAAACATTAAAATTAGAGTCTCTAATTTTTTTTCTCTTCCCCCCCCCCCCCCCCCCACCNCTTGTTTGCTTTTTTTCTCCCCCCCCCCCCCCCCCCCAGTGTATAATGGATTTGAGATATTATTCAATGGAACACCAATATGATCTTTCTTTCCCCATATTACTCTTGCATTCAAAGGGGTTGGAGGGATAAAACGGCCTGCACAGGGAGTATTGTTGCACTCAACCTGACAGCAAATTGCTAAACTCACATAACAGTGTCAGTAACACAAGACATAAGACTAAAAAAATCTTCTTAGGGTATGATTTTTACCATCATTTGAACAATAGAATTATCTGGTAACGTAGTATCTCTTCATGTGTTACCCTATATTTTTCAGGCAGCTTTTCCACATTTCCTTGAAAACCTTAGTAGATGTCCTTGGAATCCTAGAATTTAGAGTGTATTAAACTGTCTGACTTGCACTCAATAAATTTCATGAAAACATTTGTGACCTTGAAATGATGAGCTTTGTGAAAGCTTTTTTATGCTGAATTTATACCAGAAATGTTAATGGGAAATGGAGAAACAAAGAGAAATTAATCATGAAGGAAACCTTTTATTTTCAGAGGTTTGCAACAAGTATTTTACATAGACCTTATTCTTAGAGAGAAGCGTAATTTCTCCTAGAAAGTCCATCTGGAAAACTCCATCTTTTTCCCTTGAATACTGCATGAATTATTGCATTTGCTGCCTTTCTTTTGGTATTTCAGTATTTCCAAATCCAGCCTGTGCCAAAAGAAAGAATTACAGAGAGTTGCAAAATCAAAACAGAAAGTCAGCTGTATTCTTTTTGACATTAAAATAATAAGGTTTGGGTGTTGGTCAAAAGTTTTGGTGGAAGAATTCAAGACAGTTTATTCTTTCAGTTAACATGGATAAAATTTACTGAGACACAGTCCTGACATAAACCTGAAAATAATGATAATTATTTCAGTTCTCTCTCACCTCTATTTACAGCACTGTCAGATACACCAAATGTGCCATTATCCTCTCACCGGGCTCTGTTACTTTTTCATAAATCCCTCTTTGTTTCAGACTTGCTACTGCTAATCCAGACACTCAGTAATCTAGCTCATGAGATATCTTCAGTAAGATTAGCAGTGTTTAATACTTGGAGGAACGACTTTACTGTGAAATGCTGACATCTGCCAACATAATCCAGACAGCCTCATAATGATGTCTAGTGCAGTTAATCGTCAAATGTTGTAAACAGAAGTTAGAAGGCATTATATAATAGTTTCTAAGTGATGTAAGAACAATGTCCTTGGAATGAGTTAAAAACTTGGTCCAAGAAAGTTTTATGCAAATATCCAGGTGACAATTTCCAAGGTTTTCAGAAAATATTATTCAACAAATTAACTGGGCCAAATTAACACACTCTGGATCAGAAGTATTTATATGAGTTAAATATAACACAGTATAATCTCACCAATTGATGGGAGTACCACAAAGCACAACAGTTTGTGACATAATTGAGAGCAATGATTTTTCAGATTTTTTTCTATTTTTCTGAAAATCTGTTTCTATATTCCTTCTTCCTTTGAGTAATAAGGGTACCCAGAAAGCAAACACCGATTCTGTGCACCCTTCCTCAGCATGTAACGCAGCTTGTACAAAAAATTTATTTCAATTTCTATCGGTGCCAAGGGTGATCTTATGCATACAAGTAAGATCTCACAGAGAAGTGAGAGTAATAAAGATCTGAACCTAGCAAGCCCTGATTGTGAAGCTCATTTTGGGGCAAAAATCCCATGGAAAAGGGTGGCAGGATGAACCAGAAAGCACAATGAGCTGTAGTACATGTTGAACTGGTACCAGCAGTAAACACTCAGCTTCCTTTAGCTGACCATGAACTGATAAGAGCAAAGAATAGAGATCCGCTATCCGAGAAGAAACCGAAAACAACATCCACCAGAGTGAACTCTGACCTTGTGCTCCCTGCAGTACTAAGGAGCAGGAATGTAACCCCACAGTATCTAAGTTTGTACTCTCACTGAAGATGTACTATTGATAACAGTTATTATAATGGTGAAAAATAGTTTATTACCTAAAGATACCTATAAGCTTCTTTGTGAAAGAAGGATTGAGAAGACATTCAAGGCAAAACATTCACTTTATTTTTGACATTCTTTTCATCATAAGGCTTTGTTCTTTTCCAGGCATCTGGAATTTCACATTTCTTAATGTTTTTCCAAAATGTTAGTGCTTCAATATTTTGGGTGCTCTGGGATTTCTTTTCTCTTCTGTTTGTCTCTGAAGAATACAGCTGTCTCAAGCAGAAATAGCAAAGAGGCCTCTCAAATTGAAAGCTAGCTACTCATGGCAGCACAGCACTTCTTACAAGTTAATTCATATTCAGGTGTGGATCTTGTTTATGCATTTGTAAATTTGTGGTTCCTTTTGTACTGAAATAATAATAAAATAAACCAAGCCTGGAATTATATGCAGTGTTCTGTCTCTGATTACAAATGAAGTTATTCTGTGCCCTCCGCTATCCCTCAAACCAGCAGTAAATCTGTATAATTTTCAGAAATTAACTGTAATTTCTCAGAAACCGTACAGCTAGAGCCCTATTTCTGAGGATATAGACAAGTGATACAGACTTCCAATCACAAGATTAGTGATAACAGTGATGGTGATGTTTAATATCCTATCATTTTCAAAGTTAGATCAAGGCCAGAGATACGGAGACACCTGTTTGTTTGAGAGTGTCCAGTGAATATTTTTTAAAAAGATTAAAGCACATCATATGAGGAAGTCACCTGAGTCCCATTCAAGAGGATTAAGGGTAGACCTTACAAATGACTGCAGAAGGCTATAACTACTATAATGTTCAGCCTAAATCTTAGATGTGTACAACCATTAATAATTCCTACTTGAAACGTACAATTCTTATTTTTGACCTAAGTTCAAAATACATCATATTTGCGTAAAAATGTAAACAATAGCTAGCGAATACCTACACTGATGTTCATAGAAACTGATATAAAGAGAACTGGCCTGACTAAGCTCGAAAAGAGATATCATCTAGATCTTCAAATGTTTTAGTTTTGAATATCTTTAATTTTACAATAAAAATAGCTATTCTACTTGAACACGTATTGTCCTGTCCTGAAACTTACAGGATGAACTTGAATATTATTCTAAATTGTATTTCCAGGAAAAGCGGTACCTGCCCAGAATATTGCTGGGTTTCCTTTCTGCTGTCACTTCTAAATGCTGCAAAGAGTTATTCATTTATTTATTTATTTTTAATATCGGGTACAATGACAGTAATAACAGATCCAGGGCACTGAAAAATTCACATAAACATATACACTCACAGTTTCTCTCATATTTTAATAGAAATTTGACCAAATATCACATTCTTGGATAACTGCATAATTCATACGAAAGGGAGTAAACTGATTGCTAACTGCTAACTTTACTGCAGCTTTATAAATGACTGAATGAGCATTGCAAGGGGATTTTTTGTTGTTCATTTGCTTGTTTGTTTTCTTAAGGGAAGTAGTTCAAGTCTGAGCAGATCAACACATTCCTAATCAAAACCAAGCCTCTACCTTATGGGATTGTGCTGAGAATGATTATAGTTTATGGATGGGTACTCTCCACTCAGTAAAGAATAGATGGAAGAAAGATAGGCTGGAAAAAAACCCACAAAACAATAAAAAACAAAAAAATATACTTCACACTGACTACCCAAAGTTATTCCGTGTGACTTGAATGCATGTGTCTAAGAATGGGATGGAAAAATAAAAATAATGAATGCTATCATTAATATTTTTAATTGCTTCAGCATCTATCAGAAAACTGTCAAAATTTTAGATAATGCTCGAGAGCAGACAAGACAGAGCTGAGATAAAGCTTTAAAAAGCCAGTCTGTAACTGCCCCTCCCCTAGGCACTAAATTGGATCTCATGAGAAATGTCTTCCAAATATAATACTGAATCTCACCTGGAAGGATGCCATGTATATACTCTGGCATATTTAAGGGTGAAACACATTCAAAAGGAGATGCTCAGTGCAATCAGAAAAGGGGAGGTTCTGGAAAAGCAATTTACTACAAATGGATATGCTGGAAAAGATGCTATATCAGGAGCTCATAGAGGGAACACAATATTGGTGCCTGATATTTAGCAAGCAGAACGAGTTACCGGCACGCCAGGAGTTTTGGGTGCTATTCCACTACTACTGGGTGGCTGGGCTACACACTTAGGTTGAACTGCTTTTGTGTAACAGTTTCTGTAAGGTGCTTAAGTTTCTGCCAAGGCCAGCTTCAACTAACTTAATTCTAATTTTCACAAGGGAAGATTTGCATACCCCTTGTCTTTTGATCGGAGCTTTCAGTACTTCTGGACAAAGAAATCCACAATTAAAAGTTCCCTCTCACCTATGAAAAAAAGTCATAAAGAGCATTTTCATACCCGAGATGCTAATGAAGGAAGGACTTCCCTAATGCTATAGGGCATTTTGAGAAGCCTGACTGAATGGTAGCACATAAGGGCTAAGTACAGTTAAAGTCAATGCAAACATCCCTCATGGTGATGTAACAAGTGATAAAAAACGAAACAATGGTCAATAACAGCAGTGTCAGTGTGATAAGATGGGTTTTTCTTCATGATGTAAAACTGACTCATCTTGTACCTTGCCACAGTAGCTGTTTCCTGGCAGAAGCACAGATACCAAAGGTATTTTTTTACATGCTCTGCCCCAGAGACAATTGCTTCTGGAAGGAAATCATCATTCACTATCCAGTTCTCAGATGGATTCATCAGCTTGGCTGAAACACACAGCAATTAGATCATCCGAAATACCATGAGATACAACAGGGTCTTAAAGGCACTCTAAGAAACTTGTCATTTCCACATGGAAACTAGTCAGCCTTGGAGCACTCTTTTGGGAACTGCCATTTTGGAGCCTGTGCCTCACACTGGAAGTTTGCCTGCTCTGAATTCCCCTGGGAAAGAAGCATTCAAGTCCTATAGAGCAGGATGAGAGTTTAGTGACAGCATATGGCAATGTTATCTAATAGTGACATTTTCCAGGTCCAGATACAATTTCCCTAACTTCATTGATTTCAGTAGTTGCAGTATATGCAAACAAGGACAAAAATCAGTACTGGGGTGAACATCATGGTATAAAATGCCTAATACAATGTCTACAGATCTCAGTGAGAGAAATCACACATTCTTATTCTAGGACTACACCATTACATGCAAATGTATTTTCTGTTACCAGAGCAGATGCCATTTTGCATTTGAGATCAGAAGCAGAATATAGTGAAGGCAGTCACTTTATTCCCACTTTCTAATAGAATTTTCAGATTTGTTCTGTCTTACCTCATTTCTTTTTCTTATTCTGAAGTAAGCAGCATTGCTCTTCATGCAAGAGATGCGCACTGTTCAGAGAGAGTAAGACAGTCAAAATGTCATCACTGGATACTGGAAAAGGGTGTGACACAGTCTTAATGGTACTAGGAGAGCTCTGTGGAAGAGAAATAGCTATAGCTGCCTTTATATATGCATGTGTAGGTAATGTCAGGTGATGTAGCTGATGCTGGCTGAGAAGCTTGTTCACAGTGTTCACAATGTAGTAGATTACAGAAAATTGTTGTTTCACTACAAATACTTTCCTGAGTCCTTTCTGAGTTTTTAACACTGTAATCTGTTATTCAAACTAAAAGCACCACTTGATAGTTCTAATGAGGCTAAATAATTGAGACTGGGGGGGGGGGGGGCGGAAAAAAACACCAA
>VXBL01004884.1:2136242-2168059 GCA_013400195.1 Aramus guarauna | reverse complement strand
GAAAGAAAAACACACCATAAACCAAAGGACACTAAATACCACAGTTCCTAAGTCATTTAAGCTAAAGTTTTGCTAAACTTCCCATGTATATTTTCTCTTTGTAAAATGATAATGTTCTCTTTTTCCTTTAAGTAGCAAATGTTCCCTTGAAATAACACATATATTGTTATTGTCTTGCCTGCATCTTGTTGACTTAATTTTTTTTGTCTTACAGCATTTATGTGTAGAAAATACACGTTAGCCTTTGTTACTGGTCAGCCTTTTCATGTATAAATTAGGGAATATATTATTGAAGTTTCTGCCAGAAATTGTACAGTGTAATTTTACATATTTTGGTCTTAATTCCAAAATCCTAAATGCATTGAGATCTGGCAAAGTCCACAATATGTTACTCAAGTTCATGCTGCCCTAAGGTTGGGTTAAGGTTCCTTGTACCTGCTGGGTTAACATGTGAAGTTCTTCTGGTTTAAAGCATCAATAAGAAAGCAATCAAATTAGTGGCATGAATAATAATGTGGCCTTTGGTTAGTTTTTTGTACTAGAAATAGAAGAATTTGCATTTCGGTATTTCATCTTAAAAGAAAATGAAATATTAATTTGTAATATAAGAAAGAAAAAAGAAGAAAAAAAATGTCTACATCACCAAGAAAGAGCTCACATTTATGACATTACACTAGGAGAAAAATAGCCCATTTTTATAGCATTCCTGGCTTGTCAATATGTTTTGAATTAGTGTAAATGTGACTGTGGCACATAACTTCATTGAAATACAGCATATTAGGAATGTCACAGCAAGGAGAATGCTTGATGATATTTACAGTTAGACAAAGCCAGCCGTGTTTTTCACAAACAGAAAACAAAAATTATTTTCAAATTTGCTTTTGTTTCTTAAAAGCCTGTCAAATGTCAAAGTCTTTGGAACAAGTGCTGAAAATTTCAATGATCTTTAAATGAAAGCCAGTTAAGTGGTACGAAGGCAAGGCTGCTGCTTGTTCTGCTCTGTTTTTCGAAAAGATGGGGGGGGACAGGGACACGGCTCCGCTAGAAGGAGATAAGTTGTACAGCAGTTAAATGCTATATGCAAAGTTTCCACTTATCCTGAACATGAAGGGTTTACCTTTGGCCATGTCACAAGTCCTGCAGAATAAAACTACCTATAGAAGTGTGACCCTCATGAGAAATCTGGAGATGAACTGTAATACCAAGATATATGCTTTAGATTCTGGCTTCTTTTTGCATCAAAAAGGAAGTCAACCTTTAAGCAATCCTACAGATTTTGCCCACCTTGGTGAAAGGCTCTCCCCAGACTATGGTGAAAGAAAGACGTGAACGAGATTTTTTAGTGCACTGAATCCAATACATTTCCACAGTAGACGGTCTGGTGTGCAATCAAAGCAATTTTCTGTTAGTCAATTTAGATTTCCAGTCTTTGCAATATTTGAAGCTTTTACAATCACAGCTCTGTTATCGGACAGAGAAGTGTATTGATCTTTCTTTGATGATATGGAACTGGGGCACAGAACAGCTCAGAACCACGTTTGCAAAGACATTAGGGTTCCCAAAATGAAGTGAAGAGCTTCAAGATTTTGAAAGGGTTATTTAGACATAAATATTGTCAGGTCTGTGCTACTTTGGATTCCTGATGTCTATGTGCCTTTAACAATCCCACACTGAACCTACAGTGCTTTTGCATTGTGTTCATCACTTCAAGGATTCATGACGTGTGTGGATACAGTACTCAAAATTCAAGCATAATTTAGTTTACTTGCTTTTAAAAATTCAGAATTCTTTATCTCCTGCTCAGGTATGATTCCATTGACTGATATATTTATCAAGTTTTCCTGGTACTTTAATACGTACCATTTTTTGTGGAAGAACATTGAAAATTGTGTAGTTCCCGTAAAACTGTGTATAGTCCCAAGAGCAAAGAATATACAAGTTGTTTTGGGGGGGTTTTGATGTGGTGTTTTTTATTTTTTTTTCTTTTTTCCTAAGTGACTGGAAATGAAGATTTATCAGAAGCTGTTTGTTTTTACCAGAATTTTATATAATCCATTTGCAATTTGGGAAATAAAATATTTTCTCACATCTCTAATAATAATTAGCTTGGCACTCAAGGCAATAAAACAAAATCATTTAGATAATTGGAAGTGGCTAAGTAACCAATTATTTGAAGATCTCTTTGTGGCTTAAGGAGAACAAATAAGAAATCACTCCCAAAGTGAGTATCTGAATCACAGTCTCTGCAAATGTTTCACATGCAGACAGCATTATGGATGTGTCACTAGCAGTATGCTAAGTCATTTTATATCTGATGATGATGTGATGAAACAGAGTCTGCTGCTGCAATGCCATAGGAAGAATGCAGAGCAAATGTTTGAAACACCTCTGAATGTTTCTTCCAGATTTTGAGTCCTCTTGTGACATTCCGATGAATCTTGAATTGCGCCACTCTCCAAAATTGTTAGGGGATGCAAGATTCCTCCAAATACCCTATTGGCTCTATTGGCCTCTACTGGTGTAAAAAAGGCAAATTGTTATTATTTCTACCACGTCTTTTTTCAGGTTGACTCCATCGCAATGAAGAAGGCATAAACAGGCAGAAAAACATACAATGACCTCTTGCTGAATGCTGTTTGGTAAAGGAGTAATGGGGGTTGTTAACGACTTACACTTCTTGTAATGACTCATAGACTGTGACTCAATGAAGGCCATAAACTGCACTTTTCTGAGAACATCCAGTCCTAAATAGTTACAAATGCACAAATAGTTACTCTTATATCCTCTGCCAACAGTCACACACTCTGGTCAGAGTTCATTTTGTGTAGCTTGGCATTCTTCACAGTGATATTTCTTCTCTTTCTTTCTTTCTTTCTTTCTTTCTTTCTTTCCTTCCTTCCTTCCTTCCTTCCTTCCTTCCTTCCTTCCTTCCTTCCTTCCTTGGGAAAGCTCTCTGCTTGGGGTAATTAAAACTACCAACAATAAAAAAAGCACATTATAATCTTACTGCAAAGGTAGGGGTTTAGCTTCCTGCCGCAGAGTAGTGTCAACTGTCAGCATCTTGTTTGGTTTGTTTAGCTGGCTTTTATTCTTCTCTGACATTTAGAGATTATCTGTTTTCCTTTTCCTCCTCCTCATTGCTGGAGCCATCTGTGGGCCTTTACACAGACACATCCATTAGGAATATTAGATAGACAAAGCTAATGTGCACTGGAGTAAAATGACAAACTCCTTTTCTTAATTAATGCCATCACTGCTGCTCGAGTGAGGATTGCAAGCTTCTGAGGTAGTTTGGAAATGACTTTGTCCTTCTGTTTCCATGAGTGCTTTTCTACTACATTTAGACTGTTCTTTAAGTTAAACACCGGAGTGTCTTAGGACCCAGGTCCCCTGAAACCACATCTCTGCTTGTGCACTGGCTGGGACCAATCCTGGGTGCTGGACCTCAGCCGTCTGCACTGTCTGAGGGTAAGGAGCATCCCTGCTGTGCTGTCAGTCTGCTCAACTAGTGCTCTGCCAAACAGTCCCCATGCCCTCCCTGCTCAGGACACATAGCCTTCTGAAGCTTCATTCCCTTGCATGGACTTTCATAATTTGAATATATACAAAGATCAAACTTTACAGTAATTTGGTCATTGAATTTCATCTTACTTTGTGAAGAACATCTATGCTCTCTTATACTGCATAAGGACATTCATTTATAATATTTAATTTTTAAATCTTTCTCATGTCTACTTATTGCTTATTACATAAAATTAGAATTAGGTAGTATCTGGGCAAATACATCTAGAAAAGCACATTAATCAAAACTGGGAGATTATTGTTTGTATCACATTAGCTCCTGGAAACTTCAGTCATAAATCAGAGCAATTTTTTTCTAGGCACCTAGACTAATGGTGACTAGATTTTAGGATTCTTTTTTTCTAGTGGAAGATGTAAATTGTAATGATTTTTTTTTTTTAGGGTCTGCTAAAAAAAAATAAATTTCAGTTGTTCACTTGTAATTATTTCAAACATGTAATTGGCTCAGTTCAAAATTAAGCCACACTACCATAAAAATGGCATTCAGATGTAACAATTAGTAATACCTCTCTGCTGAGACCCCACACTAAACAGTGTGCTTCATAGCCTGCTATGATCCCTGTCTTCTGGCTCAAATGCTGAAGTGTACGGTGATTAAAACACAGCAGGAAAATCTAGTACTTACTAAAGACATTAGTGCAAATCACCCAAACTACAACGCTTTGTAGTGGTTCAGAAGACATTACAGCTATGTCCATGCTAGCAAGCTAGTAGAAAAGAAACTATATTGAGAAAAATATTTGATTTGGAGTTGCTATTTGAATACCATGGAGACAACTTCAATTACTATGCTCTGAAAGTTGTTTTAAACTCTTCATTAAACACACACGCACACATGCGCGCGCACACACCTTTGTGTCACTTGAATTTGTCTAGTTTCAGTTTCCACTAATTGGATCATTATCCACTTCTTCATTAACTGAACAACACTCTGCTGTCAACACTTTGCTCCATAAATATATATAATCAGAGTCTGTGAACAACTCTTAACCTTCTTTTGCTAAGACAAAATAGATTAACCTCTTCACTTACCTTTATATTGTTTTTAAGTCCTTTAATCATTACTGTGGATTTTCTCTGAACCGTTTCCTATTCATCAACACCTTTCTTGAAGCACATATACCAATTCTGGACATGTTATTCCCGAATCACTAACATTACCATCAGTCATAAAGTACTGATACTATTAGTATTCTCTCATTATCCTGTGCAAGAATTTTAGTCCTTTTAACCACGACACTGAATCTGGCAGTCTTAACACATGATTGATCACTCATCTCCATCAGAAACCTCTCTGGTTTTGATCTATTAAAAATGGACCACTTCCAAATAATTGTTTGGGCACAGTTCAGGGGCTGAGTATGGGCAAGAGGTCATTTTAAATAGGCTTTTCTCATCTAGAAAACATATTTTGAAGACTAAGAGTTTTTCTAAAATTGATGAAGAAAAATTTCTATCCTGACCCTTGAGTCCTTTTCAGAGTAGCTGCTTCTTCAGGACTCTTCCATCATATATTGTCCTTATTTCTAGATGCATGACTTTTTGTCAATATTAAAATTCACATTTTTTGTCTATGGTGGTTGTCTGTGGTAGTGCTAGATTGCCTAGCATCATTAGATGGGTAAGCTGTCTTCATGTTCACTTAAGACTTTTCACTCCAGTTTCCTGGAGATCATTTTATGATTTCTAGATCATTAACAAAATAGCATGGGATGAATAATCAAATTCTGTGAGAATTTTTCAGAAACATCTACTCACTGATGATTGGTCATTTACAATTTGATGTAGAGATTTCTTAATTAACAGGTTTTAATCCATTTAATGTGTTGATAGCATATTGTTCAAGTTCTTTAATCA
The DNA here is from genome assembly GCA_013400195.1 of Aramus guarauna. NCBI lineage: Eukaryota > Metazoa > Chordata > Aves > Gruiformes > Aramidae > Aramus > Aramus guarauna. Next base: position 2,162,620 of record VXBL01004884.1, on the reverse strand, counting down.
AAAGGACATGTGATGTGAAATCAGAAATTTAATCATATTACATGAACACTATTATCTTTATCAGCCAAATATTTGATCTCATCAAAAAAGATATTAAGTTACTTTGACGTGATTCATTTTCCTGAACTCGTGTTGATTGGCATCAATTATATTTTCTTTCTTTAATTCTTTGTTAATTAAGTTCCATAGATCAAGTTCTGTACCAGCCATTCTACTACTACTCACTAAAAGACTGTTTCTACTCCTTTTGGACTGAAACATGAAAGAATGAAGCGTAATCAAAGGTAGTGAATGATATAAGAAAGAATAAGAAAACAGTACATGCTTGTTTCTTTACAAATACTGTAGCTATGAGCAGTCACTTGAAAAATAAGCATTCTCCAGATTTAAATGGAAAAATAATAACCTCATCATTACCACAAATAATCACTAAGCATGAATGTGATCAAAATGAAGGGCTTTGTAAGAGTAAGACAACACCAAAACTTGTGGCAGTGGGGAGTTGTTACTCAAAAAAACTCATTGCATTTATATTGCTATTCAAGTGACCTTATAATTTACTAACAACTAAGTAGGTAAATCACTGATATTTAAGTACAATTTTGGCCAAATACATTTTTATTTTTAGAACAAAATTACATAGCTTTATTTTTTCCTGAATATAATTTTATGTTTAATCACCAAATATTCAGTTTATACTACTTTTAAAATATTTTTTTCTTAGTTTTACATTCAGACATCCAGATAAGCCAATTTAGAAAGAAAATAAATTTGTTGGTAAGTTCCTATGGAAAGATTTCCTTATATTTTGCAACAAATCTGTAATTTCAATAGAGATCAGCTAGTTTATTTCATAATTAGGCTTAGTTTAATTTCAGTTTCTTTTTGTGAAAGACTGGACAAAGGCAAAATTCCATTGCCTTGGGCAAAGAAGTGGATAAAAGAAACATGGATATTAAACTCCACTACAACTGCAACTTTACAGATGATCAAATGCCAACCTGGTATGACAAAAGGATGATAAAGAAATGTTAATTAGTGGTGGAGAAAATGTTAGAGCAGGTAGAAAAAGCAATGTCAAATGATAAATTCAGTATTTTACACATGTGTTCTCATTTATTACTTTTATGAAAAGTAGAATTTGATTAATGAAAGACATCTTTTTAAATTTTGACACATCATTATGCTTCAGGACTTCACATCTGAACTGTAAAATGAGAGTCCCTAGACCTGATACGCAAATCATGCAAATATGATTGAAGAATACATAGCCTTCCCAAACACATTTTGGCTTTAAGTAGAAGTTTAGTTTTTATGTATTAAATAAAACAAGAGAGAGATATCTGGTCTTTTTTTGCTGTTTGCATTGCTTCCTGCAAAACCTGCTTTTGAAACTGTAAAGCAATCAGGACTATATCCTGCTGAAGAATCCAGATATGTACAGTGTCAGTATTGGAATCGTGGTGATTCCACTCACAAAGTCATCTGTTCAAACCTCTTTAAAATACCCACACCTTGAAATCTCGAAGGATTAGAATTTAGTGCGTTCAGCTTTCAGAATTCAGAGCAGTAGCTGCCTAAGACAAGTCCCCTGCCATTGATGCAAATCCTTCCATAGACTTCAAAGGATTTTGGAGTAAGTTGTAACATTACAGATGGTGGATAATTCTTAGTAAATGGCACATCAGACACAAGTGGACACTTTCTCCCTGCGGGAAACATATATAAGGCCATTCAAATATGAAGTTGTTAATGCTGTAATGATTTCTGAATACTTGATTGTGATTTTTTTATGACATCAAAAGTAAATCTTGTCAAAATATATTAACTATGAGCTTACTCATTTTCAAATGTACTCAGTAAGAGACACATGCCCCTTTTATCCATAGGATAATAGGACATGGCTCTATTAGCCTTTAAAATAATATAGCATAGACAATTAATACCAACTTCCCCTGGTAGTTTGGAATCATTGTATAAAACCTATGATGCCACTTTTGAGAATCACTGAACCTCACTGGCAAGACCTGAACCCTTAAAGAGTCACTTTTCAGTGACTCCTTCCACTTGGGTGCTCTGAGTAGCCAGCTAATTGATTAGTGATGATAATTTCTTGATTCTGTGAGAAAGCTTGGTTTCAGCAATATTAATATGTGTTTTAATATTAATCAGTGACTTTGAAGCTCTAGAGAGATGATAAAGGGTTGTAACCAAAATTAAAGCAAGGTGGAAGTTTTAATATAAGAGAGGAAATATCTTCTAATTCAAGCTTCCCTGAACTGATTTAGTTAGTATATCTCAAAAATAAAGGAGAGACTGTGGGGGAAATGACAAAAGAACTGATTAACCGTGTTTCTTATAATACACACACCTCACTCGTTTAATGGGACTCCTCTGAAAGGGCTCTGAAAAAGAATCTACTGTAGTTTACTTTAGGTGTTTAAAGACATATTTCCCATAAAACCTATGAAGACAGGCAGAGATCTCCACACACCTACTGAATTTGGACAAAGTGAATTCCCTCCAAAATTAGAAGCTGATAGTGATTGATGCATGTAGCCAAATCTGAAAATTTGAGATTTGATAGCATTTTTTTTCTCTCTTTTAACAGCAGAAATGTGAAAATTAACCATCTTCAATACTTTCCTGCCAAAAAGTACTGGAAGTATACCATAGTTATCACATTAATCCTTTCCAAACTGTTGTACTGCAGAAAGAAAGCAGGATTCTAAAACGTTTGATCTTTCCAAGTTCGTAAATACTGTTTTAGAACTGCTTTTATTACTCTTTCTTCCAAAATGGTATTTTGAAACTTAAAGTCTTATAGACAAAGGATTGCAACGTTGAGAGTGCAGAAAGGTATGACATGCAGTGTATTTTGCAGTCATTCCCAGAAACAGTTGAAACATGCTCCATCTTCTCTTCAGTGTCAGGGACCAAAGGAGAATCATTTCAAATGCAATGAACTTTGAGCCATTTCTACAGGCAGGTGATCAATACTTCAATCTGTACTAAATGTTAACATATTCCATTGCTAGGAATAGTATCAGAAACATGATTTTGTTAGGGGTTCTCCAGACTCATGCTACATTTAGAAATAGAAAACAAGCCTAAAGTGAGTTTTATCTCTTTTTAAGTATAATAGAAATTTTACCATGCAGGGAAATAAAAAGTCTAAGTGTCAGGAGAGGTAGTCCTCTCAGTCCTGTCTATCAAGAAATATGCTGTCATATGGCACATTTAAGACAATGGAACTCTATGCAAAAGCAACTAGATTTTGGTTTCTTAGAAGTGATCAGGGAGTATTAAACCAGATATTCACTGAGAGAGTAAAAGCTTAGGGTTTTGCTTTAAAGATTAATAGATTATCAATGTTCTTGTTTACACATAGAAATATACATATTAATTCTTAATTTGAAAGAAGAGAGGGGTTTAGGAATGGGATTTTGCTTGCATGCAAGTAAGAAGATGTTTGACCACAGCAACTCTGGAAAAGTTTTTATAAAAAGGCTAAAACATAAGTTAGTTCCATTTGTGATACTTCTTAATGCTTGCATGCATACTCATTGGGCTTTTTTAATGGTTTTTGGTTATAAAAATAATTCAAATGTTTATAGAAAGCAAACTGTCACCTAGTGTCAGATTCAATAATCAAAATTACTTTTTTGCAGTGTCCTCTAGAGAGCAATGGGACTATTCATGTCTGATGTGTGTTTTTCTGCTGTTTTTTATGGAAGACACATCACTTTACAAATTTCCATGTCATTGTAACTCCTGCTTGGTATTACTTGAGCTAGCTAAAACTAACTGTGACAGCCATATAAGAGATAATCACTTGATTAGTACTGGAAAATGTATTGTAAACACTTTAGTGTATAAATTTCTTATACTACAGCAATATTTCAAACTTGGAATTTTTTGCCATATCTATACCTGTAAAATGTACAGGGAGCTATTATGAAGTTTTCAAAACCCTAAAAATATTTAATAAATCTTTGGGGCTTTCTTACAATAATTTTTGGCCAAGTTGAATTAGCTCCTTTTTCATTGCTCAATTCTCATTTTCATGGTTTTGAGTCATAGCCTAATGTTGGTACAAAACCTGTTGTCTAATATCTGAGTTTTAAAAGGCCATGTTAATCATTCATTCTGCTTTATCTTAATTTTAGAAGGAAAATAGTTCACTTTGCCTACTGCAATTTACTTACACAAAATCTGTCTTCTTCCACACAACTCAACCTCCTTTCTCTTCTCTACAGTTTCTCTCATACTGTAACTCTTGCTGGAGGACTTATTTGCCGAAGATGCATGGGGAGGATTGAATGGCACTTGGTATGCCGGAAAAATGCTGGAATAGTCAGCAATGCAAGTCAGAGCAGTGGTAAAATGCTTTCATTTTTATTGTATTATTCGTTCTTTCGAGAATTTGCATTTCTCATGGCTGTGATGGAGATGATCTCACATACCATGTAACAGTGAATGAATTTGCATGATAAAAGTCTCTGGAATCATCACAGAAAACTCATATGGAAAGAAAGTTTTTGTTGATATGCTAAATCTTTAGCTAAACTGATAAATGAGACATCACCACTGGAGGTTTTACAATAGCCTTCATTGTCCTTCATTTTTGGCTCATCTGTTGGGAAACGAGGATGAGATTCTACTGATATGGTGGACTAACAAAAAGAACATTGTGCAAAATAAACTGAGATGATGTGAATCACACCTGAAAGTCCACCAAACAACTACACAGTATTTTCATCTTATTTTAAATTACATTGTTCTAAGAAGTTGTTTGGATTCATGAAAATGACTGTTATCTTTAAAATTGAACCATACTGTAAAAATAACATGAAAGATAAAAGCTCTTTAGTGTATTTGTCATTCAAAAAATCCCAAATCCCAGCTTAGATCACTCTGTAAATCAAAATCCATTCCCAAATATTACTGTAATAAACAGTCTGGTTGTTTTACTGTTTCTTATCTTTTATGATGATGACTGACATGTATTTTCATGTGAGCTGATCCAGTTGCTAAATTAAGAGAAAATGAGATAAAATGTAGCTTTGAATAATAGCAATCGGACTGCTTTACTGTGAGATTCTAAACCAATATCTGAAAAATGAAGAGTGTTCATTTTCTGCTAGAAAGTAGAAGAGTAGCAGATTATATTAAAAACTCTTGACATCTGTAAGGTAATCAGTTCTCTGACATGGAAATAACATAGCTTCTTGCCATAGCATCTGTTTCTATCTCAAGAATAACCTTGCCTGCTAAAAAATGTGCCACGGGTCACAAGAGGAAAAAGAAAAAGGTACGGGGACAAATAAAATTGCATTAAAAATAAATTTTAAAAGCTGCACAGGTTTTTAATTTACCTTAACATTTGCTCCTAATTTTCTAGTGAAACATTATCACACTTGCATTTATCTTGAGAATGTTTTGCCCAGTCTGTGAGCCCCAAGCCTAATTCATACAAAATGCACTCTAAGAACACTCTAGGCTCAAAATACCCATTTTAACTGAAGCCACTCTAGTCATCATCACCATTCTCTAAATCACCATCATCATCATCATCTTCTCATTCCCTCTAGCTGTATGGATTCCTCCATTAAGAAAGTCTGTTTTGGATGTCAGTTGTAATTCTCTCAGTCAGTGCCTGTTCAAGTCACATTGCAAGCAATCTCCAGCTTGCTCAAATGTGAGACTTCTTTTGTCACAGGATCTGGAAAAAAGGTGAGATATTAACTGTTCCAAGAGGGAAGTGTTTTCTCGATGAGTAAGTTTTCTGCAAATCAAGGCATCAGAAAGCTTGCGCAATGACATTTACAATTTGTGTAGGCTGTGCTCCGTGTAGAAACCTTTAGATGATGTGATATGGAAAAATGTGAGTTCGTAGTGAACTCGAGCCAGAGCCACCATGACCTAACACTGTGCTGAATAAAGTTTGGAAAAGATATTCTCTTGTCTCTCTTCACACAGTTCTATCTCAAAGAACCAGCTCCTTCAGGTTATCCAGAAAGCTGTTCTCCAGGAACTTGTTCCAGATGTAATAAGACACATGTCTTGCTATTGGGAATTGAAGGAAATTCAAAAGGACAAAAAGGAAAAAAATGCTTACAAATTGACTTCTTTTTACATCTCAGATTTGTGAGGCATAGCCTCCTTCAATTTCTACTCTGAAGTCTAGGCAGTTCTTGCCTCACTAGCTGACTCTAATTCACTTTAATTTTCTCCAATGTTTTTCATAGCAGGAGTAGATACTGTAATTTAATGTAAACATAGAAAGTAAACCTTTCCACTCAAAAGGGAAAAGTTTCCCTCATGCCCAATGCAGTAATATTTAATGTCAATAAAATCACTTAGCTACACCTCCTTCTGTGATTTGTCGGAACCCTCCATGCACAGATTATCTTCTTTTGGGATTAAAATGCTGAATGACAAGTGGTCAAAAATGCACACAGGCATATCCTTCATTAAATCCGCTTGTTCAAGGCTATATCAGATTAAAGTTCAGTGAATTATATGTTTATATTTCTATTACTAATACATTTATGCTACTTATAAAAATGTTAAAAACTTTAACAGTTTAGCAGCTAAATTTCGGTGCTCAGTCCCATCAGGATAAAAGCTATCTGGCTCCTATATACAGCATAAGCTTGATTTTAGCTGATGAATATAACACACAGCTGAGAAGGTCCAAGTAACCAATTGCCTTGTCTCTGGTAGTGGCCATTAGCAGATGCTTGAGGAAGGACAGCAGAATGCTCCTGAAGCTTTTTTCCATTCCGCACCTTTAAGACCTGCTGAGTCACGGATGGTGTAATTGCACCTAATATGCTCCACTCCTTTTTTTCCTGACATTTTTTGATTGATTTTCCAACCTACATAAACTTTTGACATCAACAAAGCCATGTGGAAATAAAGTCCTCGGTTTAATCATGAGTGTAAAAAGTATTAACTTTTCTGTATTATAAACCTGATATGTTTGGTGCCTTGGTTTTTTCACAGGAGGCACATAAAAAGCACCCTACTTGCTTGTAGCTGTCCATGCACACAGTCAGAAAATTACTTACATCACATTAATGTTATGGCAGTACCATTAGTGCATGCCACTTCAGTATTTTATGATTTTCTCTAAACCTACCCGGTTTTCTTAAATATTACATATCGAAATACCATGACGAATTTCTGGGGGTTTTTATCTGCCTCTTCACTCCAAACCAAGCCTATGCCAATATTCCAGATTCCTTATTAAATATATTTTTACATTACACAGGATAAGAAGGGCCCTTAGAGCTTCATATATTAAGCAGGTGGCCTTAATTGACACAGCATGCTGTTTTCTTATGCGACACAGCAAGCTTAATATCTCACGTAATGTTTTAAAGTTTACTCTTTGCAGCTATAATGTGTGAAATGTACATTCAGTTAGCGGATGGAAAGCAAATGCGTGGAGTTGAAAAGGGCAAGGTCCTCCTACAAATGTCTAACTTGGCAAAAGTGTCCTTTCTGCTGTTTTTGTAGCCCCTCCACCAAGCATCCTACATCCCAATCTGTACGAACAGAAGATCCAGCTCTTCCTGTGGAATTAAAACATTCATTCCAATTGGAGGTGGTTTGTTTTCTTTGTTTGACAGGTTGATTTGGATAAGTAAGCTGCAGGGATGTGAGATAACAACTCAGTCCCTCACATCGCAGCTGTCAGGAAGAGTGACAGCATCGCTGGGGCTCGCAGGTGCTACGGAGTTTGCTCTCGCAAATGTTTTCAATATTTGCTCTCTTCTCAGGATACATTGCAGCCATTTTCTGCTCACTGCAGTCTTCTGAAACAGATGTGATTTCCTTCCAACTCTTGAAGCCAGTTAGTTCTGAATCAAAACCTGAACTATTTAGATTAAACCTCAGAGCCTTACAATACCACAAGGAATTGCTCTAGCTTGACAACAACCTGTGCTCACCTTTTCAGCCTCCTTCCTCTCTTCACCCTTCCTGTAAAACAAAAAAAAAGGCACTGGATTTGGCCTACTTGAGCAGACTTGGCTAACTTAGCATTTTCCTTCAAATGGACATCCTCTTATGAACACCTTAATCAACAAGTAGCTACAAGGGGAGATGAGTCAATGCCGCTCATCACATCACAGTTTTCCTTAGGCCCATGCATGTTCTTAGCATTTATACTTACTTCGTATGCTTACAGTAATCAGAAATACATCTTTTACAGCGGTCAGTTCAATCCTTTTCTGCAAACTACTGCTGTAATTGAAGTGCCATAATTTAAGACTCTGATGTACTGCACACCTTTTCAAAATTAAAGAAAACTGGACAACAGGGGGGAGCCTTTTGCTCAGTCTCAGTGAATTAGCAGGTTTCAAATAAAATAAAATAAAATAAAATAAAATAAAATAAAATAAAATAAAATAAAATAAAATAAAATAAAATAAAAAGTTATTTACTTAACAGAATATACCATCCCTGAGGTATGTCTAAAGGACATGTTGATTTCCTCCTTTTCTTTAGCTATGTGACTTCCTCAGCACTATTCTTGCAGAACCAGCAGGAACAAACTATAATGACTGGGTCAAATGCTGAAGAAATAGCTTATAGCCTTTTTACTGAAATCTGGTGGCGCGCAGACTCAGCATGATCAAAACTGTTGAATTTTCTCTATGACTAACTGGTGTTTTCATTACTGCTCTGCACTTCTATAACAATGCTCTCCATCTCTACCTTCATACATGCCAACTGTCCCATTTTCAGCTAGACAATTCTCATTTTTCTTATCTGTTTTCGGCTGTCGCATACTTTATCTGTCTTGTCCGTTTTATTTGCCCGTGCACATTAATACAGCTGAGGCAGAGGCAGTTAACAGCAACACTTCTTCCACACGGATGTGACAGACCTTTATTATTGGTGTGCGCTACACTGGGAGCAGGCTGAGAGGTAAGCTGAGCACTGATTCATCTGTTTAATGTGAAGGTGCAGGGTGTGGCTAGCTGTTCCATCTTCTGGCTGTTAGCACCGCACTAAAGATAGCTTCAAAGCACAGTAAAACCTCATGGCATACTCTGTGCACTGCCTTCGTGTAATATAAGCTGAAAAGAGCGATTTATGTATTCATACAATGGTACTTCATTGTTGTATAAAACATCAGAGGCTTTTTTAATATACGACATTCTGATGCATGTCTCAAGCAAATCAATCCCTTAAAGCACAAATGAGTACAATCATTTTAGGTGCTCCTTTTTCTTCTTTCTCAAATAAATGCTGCATTAAGTATATTTTGGAGACAAAAATAAATGAGATGAGAGGCCTGAAGTACTGATCTCATCAGATACCTCTCAGCTCCATTCTTGACGCCAGCTTTTCAAACAGCTAAACTAGAGTTCAGTACTTTTATGATCACCAGCTGTTAAACAAATAATACACCAAGAGAGCTATGTAATTGCCTCTTTTTGAGGAAGAGAGACAAGTCCAGGTTTCCTGGCACAAATAGTCCCATTGAATTCAGTGGCGTAAGTTTGTGACCCCCAATACAATGAGATGAGGATTTTTGATCTTGCTCTCTTCCTTGTATTTCCTGCTAAGTGGAGAGATTTGATGTGAATTTCTTGTATCGAATAATAATAACAACAGTAATAACAATAATAATGGTGGTAGTAGTAGTAGTAATAATAATAATAATAATAATAATAATAATAATAATAATAATATAGAGAACTAGAGGACTCTGGTAACTGTTAAATAACCTGATAGGGCTTTCAGTGGCAGGCATCATATTAAGAATATGATTCACACAGCACACATGAATGCTTGTCATCCTCAGGGGCAAACTACAGCAAGCCCTATTAATGATTCATAGGGTGGAGTTTTCTGGTAGAGCTGCATGTTCCAGCTTCGCACACTGACATTAGTATTATCAGTGGATCAACAGTATTCAAATAAATGCTGAGTTCATTCAGTCCCAGGCAAAAAAGCCAAAGGGATACCGGTTAGATGGCATAAATGGAGGGAAGGAAGAATAAAAATTACTGGAAGCAAAGAAGAGATCAAGATCTAGGTTTAACACATTGCTCATAAGCTATGTATACTTGAGGCATAAGTGACACTTGTTATTATAGTTACAGCTGGTCAGGAATATCAGGAATATATCAGGGGCACAACATAATAGGGATGTATACTATATATCCAGAAACACAAATATTAGGTCAAAATGGGGCCAAAGCCACATTTTATTTTCCACTGACATTTTGGTTTTGATGGCCTGCCACCAAATTGCTAGCTGGTTTCCAGTATAACTCTGCCTGCTGCCCCGGCAGGCTGCTGGGACATCATGAGCTTACATTTCCAAATCAGGTCTGTCAAGCAGTTTTCCATTAGCCAAGAAGCTCCTTCCTTTCCGAGGACCTGAGTTACGGGAACAAACCACAGCACTGATTTCTAGGGACTGGGGACTAGAGATAGTGGGATAGACTGGGATAGAGAGAGAAATCAAACTGTTCTTAAACAAAAACTTTGTTGAATTCCTTTTCTGTAGAAAATGTCAGGATTTTACCATTTACATACCAACTCAGACGGAAAGCATTTAAAAATACCAAAATATCCCACGCATCCTTAAATCCAACATTTGACCTGCTCCTATTATAGTCACATGGAATCATCTTAATGAAAATGGTCTGTTGTAGACGGATCTATTATTAGTATCTCTTCCATCTGTCTGCATTTATTCATAATGGAACATTCATTTGTTTTCACGTGTTTTTTCATAATAATAAGCATATCGGCATTCTGTGAATTAGTGGTATTATGGTGATGGATATTTTGCTTTTGAAAGATTGATAGTTCATGAGACCAGTAGATGAAGAGACAAAAGTGCAGAACGTTCCCTGCTCTGAAGTTTAGAGCAAAAGCATGTAGCTTTACTTGTCTACTTTGAAGCCAGACTTCAAAGTAGTCATGTGTTAAAATGTGCACAATATGACTATTTACCATATTAATGAGAGAATATGGCAATACTCCCTTATTACAAAAAAATATTTGTGTCACTTCTTTTCTTTTGAAGTCAGCTGTTGATTTTAAATCAAGCGGTTAACATAATTTTTGTCAGTCCCATTCTGAATGTATGTGGGTCACTGTGTTTGCATTAAGTGCCAGGATGGGAAAACTGCTTTCGTGAAAACTATGCTTTCATGTAGTCAATTTAAAAGATATTCATTCCTCCATTCCTCATGTTTCCTCATTCCATTGGAGAACAATGACATTTGAAAGTAGGTAGCCAGACTGACATACAAAGGGAAGCACTCGGAGCCCATCTACCTCACTTGGAGGAAAACTCAGAGGCTTAATTCATTACAGTTCTTTGAAATCCTAAGATGAAGACACTACAGAATTGTAAAGTGCTTTTATTATTAAGGGAGCAGGGGAAAATTTCACCTTTTTAAATTCAAAATAAAACAGTGAAAATCTTCACCCAGGAAACTGCACTGGCTCATTCATCATCATTTTTAACCCCAATGTATACCTTAACCTCTGTTTCTCCCCCCTTGCTCTGTTTTTCTCCTTTCTTCATTTGAAGTTTCTTTGTAGAGTGTTTAGGTTGTCACTCTCTCCAATGCAGTCATAGAAGAGTGGGAAAACTTCCCTGACACATGTTTGACTAAACCTGCTCTGACAAAATTCCCAAGAAGAGGAATCCACAGCCTCTCCAGCCATTTTGTTCAAATTATGTTCACAATAAAGAGCAGATTAGAATGTTTTCTCTTGTGCCTAACCTGAGCCCTCTTTATTACAAAGAAATTCAGTTTCTTATTCTTTTTTAAGACACTCAAGAAGAACAATTTGAAAAATAGGTGATCACTGCCTTCTAACCATACCTTTTATCTATTGTCAGAATTTTATAACATCCTTTTCTTCATTTCTCTTTTTCTTTGTGAACCATTCCATATGAGTTAAGGTTTTGAAAGATCATTTGATTTTCACTGCTGTCTTCTAGTCTCTCTCTGGGTTATGTGTCTTGTAAAGCCACATTTTAATGGGATTACAAGAACTAGACATCATTCCTCAACTGAGATCTCACCAGCATGAGGTCAAGTAAAATAATTTTCCCGATTCCATTCCAAGCTGAAATTTATTTTCTTCACAACAGCAACTACTTTTAAATTCACCTTTAGCTTAAAAACTGAGCTCTGTGTCTGAAAGGTAGATTTAATTCTATCTTGGAGCTGGACAATGAACAAGATTATTTATCACAGAATAATTCAGGGTGGAAGAGATCTCTGGAGATCACCTGGCTTGAAGTGTGACCAGCTTAGGTCATGTTTTCCAGGCATTTCTTATCCAAGTTTCAAATATGTCCAAAGATGGAGAAATTCCCAACCTTTCTGGCACCTTCTTCCATTGTATGGTTACTTTTATGGTTACAGTGTATGGGGACTTTTCCCAAATATCTAACTGGATTTTGTGTGTTTGTAACTTGTATGCATTGTTTCTTTTTGCACAGTCCTGGCTTAACTTGGTTCTCTCTCATCACTACAAACTTGTCTGGCAAACACTGGCCTCTGTTTACCATGGGACCCTTGGTGGTGAAGACACTGCCTGGCCTGCCTTGCTCTAATCCTTGGTTCTGGGGTCACCATTCCTTACACAGATGCCCACTCTCCCTTGACATGTTGAGACAGGCATATAAAAGAGTCCTGAATTGTTCTGCTATTTTAGGAGGAAATACTAATAATCTGCATTTTTGAGCCATTGTCCATCTGGCTTACACTTATTACTTTAGCCTGCTTATGAAAAAAATCACACGGAACTTATTAAAAAGTGGATAACATTAAGTAATAACACATACTACTTAATAATATACAGTATGTGCAATATATAGCATAGGTCTTGGTTTTCCTGAAGTTTCTTCCTCTATGACTACAGAAGTCAAAAGTGTTATTCCTGGAAGTATTTGTAACAGATTGTATATGTGGGACAACCATTAAAACATGTGAACAACTTACAAAAAGATGTCTTTTATTACAAAGAAAATATGATTTCAGACTTGCTTCAGAAATACATTTTAGCATACACTTGAAATCAAGTCCAAGCTTAAGAGTTTGTTTTAATATCACTTGATAGAAAGTATAATACTTTCATTCTCTCTGTAACCTAATCTACCCTTTATTTACTTTATATTCCATTCCTAGAAGTCCCTGACATAAGAATGGCTGGCCATTTAATTCATTGTCAACACATGAATTATGCTCAGTGTTGATACAGATGTTATGATAAGTAGAAAACTAATGATTTTCCACAAGCTGTTTCTTGAAGATAAGATGAGATTTGTATGTATACTATCAGTTCTGGAGAGGGAAACGTTGGTAGAATACTGGACTATAAGTTGAGGAAAGAGTTTTTGCTTAAAAGCTAGAGCTTACCTAAGATCTTGGCCTATCCTAGGTGACCTCTTGGACATTAACAGGAAAGTGACTTCTGTCCGGAAATGATAGCTTGATACTGAAAATGTATGTTCTTTGTGAAATAAAATATTGTCCATCAAAATTTGCCAGAGAGCCATTGAAACATTAAAGTTTCCACCATGGGGAGAATACAAATGCAACCTTCACGCACACTGCAACAAATCACATGTAAATAGACCATTTGTTTTGTCTGTGCAGCTCAGGCATGCAAATATATACAGTTTCCAAAAACATGGCTCTTCAGAAAGAATATCTCCCTGTATTGGGCATAATGCTGTGCCTCTGAAGTCAATGGGAGCTTTGTCAAAGGAAGCAGAACCAGACTCATCCTCTAATGTGAGGTCTGGGTGTCAGCATCCTTGTTGTGTTCAGGAGCACATTCAAAGACCATAAGCACATATTTGGAAAGGTAACTGTCACTTCAGGTTTAATCAGCATAGCTGAAAGCATCTAAGGCTTTTGGAATTTCATGTCCTGTCAGTGCCATTCCAGAGAGGGGGTATAATGCTTCCAGTTCCCAACATATCACATAGACATATTAAATGATCCTATTTAAAATCAAGCTTTATAATTTGCTACATCTCTTCTGTGCCACTTCATATAAGTAACAGAAATCAGAACCAGCCAACAGAACCGGTGTCTACCCACACAAGCCCAGTTGGCTGAATGTTTCAGTGATTCTGTTTGCACCCCTTCCTTCACAATACAGCTATTGGAAAATGACTGTGATTTGCTTGTGTTGCTGAGAAATACTATACATCACAGAGCTCCCACTCTTTTATATTGCCTTATGCTGGGCCTCTGTGTGCAAAGCCAGCACACATTTTATTTCCTCCCACTTGAACACACTGTTGTAATTAGTTGCAAGTCACAGGAAACCATCGCTTTAGTTCCTTGTCCTTAAAATCACAGATCAGAGCTTGAGCTGCAGAGAAGAGACTAATTTGTTATTTCAGTCTCGTTTCTTTTTGGACTATTCTTATTGCTAAAGAAGTAAGGAATAAATAAATGAGTTAAAAATGTTGAAATGCTACCAATAGGATTTCCTAAATGTTATTTCAAGCACTTTTTTTTTTTTAAAAAAAAAAAACCTAGCTCTGGTCTAGTTGAACCCAGAGGACCAGTTAGGAAAACTGACAGACAGAAGAGAATTCTTCCAGTGCTGAGACCAAGGAAGGCAGTTGGAGATTGACCTGAGAGGATCCTTTCCCAGCCAGACCATTTTCTGTCATCCCCAGAGACAGGGAGAGAAGGCAGCATGGGAGACAGGGCCACACTGTGCAGCTCTGTACAGATTCCAGTCAGCACTATTGCACTTTGCAGAGTGCAAAAGGATGCTAAGCCACTCTAAGTCCAAGTGCTTTTGGACATTTGCATTCTGCTTCTTAGATTTCACCCTGACTATTAACAAGTCCCATCATAAATGCTTTGTGCTCCCTACCAGATATTCAGTCGGCTGATTCCTCCCACTCCTTGTGTTCTTTTCTGAGGACCAGCTAGGCTTTCCCAAGCATTCCTAGACAGTCAGTTAACACCAGCTTCCTTGGAGAAAAGAAAGGAAGTTGAAGTATATTATGTATAACTGGAACAATTCTCTATGAGTAGCCAGTTAGAGTTTAGTGTTCAGAGAGCTTCAGATCTGACTAAATATCTAATGTGACAGAATACTAAACTTCAGAAGATGTAATTCGGTTACTGTCACTGCCCTAGAGTTGTTGAGATTTTTAATCCTTCAAACACAAAATTATTTTTGCAGAGCTCACAGTAGGGGACTGAAGAGAAAGTCTGTATAGTATTTACTTTTAAAATGCATATTTTTCCATGCGATATTAAGAAAAAAGACATTGAATGCACAGCAACAAACCAGCACAGACTTGATTTTATTTCTTCAGCTAAAGTATCTGGGGTGATGCGATCTGATAGCCCATTCAAATATAACTCTTCCGTCACATATCTACAGCTGCAACCTACTAGAGAAAAAGATTAAGTGGAAGGAAATTTAAGTCACAGTAGGCCTAGCAAGTCACCTGCTAAAGAGTT
Source organism: Aramus guarauna (assembly GCA_013400195.1). NCBI lineage: Eukaryota > Metazoa > Chordata > Aves > Gruiformes > Aramidae > Aramus > Aramus guarauna. The sequence goes on along the minus strand of VXBL01004884.1, from coordinate 2,147,120 downwards.
TGGATGAGAGTCAAGGGGTTAGTTGAATTCCCAGTTAAGTCATTCTGCATTCTTTAAAAACATCTGTGCTGAGGAATGGGATGGCACTGCATACACATGGACTTTTTAAATTTCTTCTGCTTGGCTAAACGTATCTGCAGTATGGTGATGTTTTGCAGATTGTACAAATTTGTTTACCTCTTTCTGAGAAGCATGGGTGTAATTTTTTTCCTTTATATGCTATCTTATTTAAATCACTTACTTGTAGTTCTTTGAACATGACCACATCAGGTAAACAAATAATAATGAAAATGCAAAATTGAGCTGTGCTATAACACAATTCTATCTCCACTCTGTTTCCTTGATCTGGCACTAAGTTATAGAGTCTTTCAGTCTGTAATGGAACAACAAAGGAAAAAGAAATTTGTGTGATGATGTTGTTTTTTCTTGTATGTCATGTATTTAATTTTTCTCAAGTAATCTGTAGTTAAAGGCAGAAAGAAAATTAAAATTATTCTGAACAAAATAATTATTCTACTAGATGGTTCTGTAGTCCATGGAAAGAGCGGTCCAGAGACTGGCTAGAGATGGGAAAGTGTATTAGTTTTTGGCCAAATATACATCTTGTCTAGGAGATAAATTACCAGCCTGTAGAAGCCCATGTCTGCAAACAATGGGACACAAAATCTACCATGTTCTGTCCCTGGTCCTTTCTCTGCCTGCATTTTTGATGTCATTCTGATGCTTGAGTGAAGCACCCTAGATATCTTTAGGCAAGCAGAAATAATTAAGTTGGGTTTAAATCTTCTTTGTGTTGGCAAAGGAGCTATGAGAAGGCTTTAGAAGTTCCATAATCTTTACTGATTTTGAGATAAGACTGAAGCACCCTTTTTTACTTCCCCTTATGTCCCTATTAGTGCTCTGTCAAAGTTATTATTTTGGTCTGAAATTTTTCTTGTTCCAGAGTGAAATCAGGAGTTCTTTTACAGTAGGAATGTAGGACTGGACAACACCTTGAGGATGTTTATATTAATTCCCTTGAAATCACAGGGATTAATGGGCTTGATGACTAATTTCAGAGGATCCAAACAATTTCTGCAGTACATGTCCCCACACTCTATAGGATAAAAAATCCATTCCAGTATCCATTTAAAAATATAAGACTTGTAATGCAAGGTCAAAAAGAAGAAATATAATTTTGCATGGGAACAACGCAGGAAAGAACAGTATGCTAGCTACCAGGGGTAGCAAAGTTTGGTAAATAAAAAGGGTTACTGGTCCAAGGAAAACTGTTAGGATCACTCATGCTCCAGTCAATAACCCAACAAGAGAAATACCCTCCATTCCCTCCAAACTGGCCTGAGGGAGAATTCCCTTCTTACCCCTAGTCTTTTGGAAAATATGTCATCTAGGTTCTGAGAAATTGAAATTCTCCTAGTTACCTCTGAATACTTTACCTCATGGCCATTTTAGCTGTGGCACATCTCTTTGCCCTACAGGAAAGCACAAAAGCCATAAAAGTAGGAGTCACCTCTTCCCTTCCTCCTCCCCTCAGTCATTAGAGTCCACTGGAAGCCCCAGAGTGTGGGATTAATGTAATTTAAGTATAGAACAAACAAACAGTGATCCTGTTACAGCCAGCCACATCCTCTTTCCTTAGGACAGGGGGATCATGGTGAAGCAAAAAATGTAGCTGCCTTTTTGTGCATAGACAATGTGAAAAAGAAGATAACGGAGAGTCACTCCCTCCTTGGGAATGGGACAGTTACATTATCTGTGCTTTTAGAGACTCCCTCCTGTGGGATGACAGCACGAAGGTGAATACAGAAAGAGTCACTTGTTCCTCCTCTCAGAAGTCAGAGCTGAATGCGTAGTAACCTATTGGTTTTAAAAAGGAAATGCAGATACCTTTTCCAAGTATCTTCTGCACAGTGTTCAAGGCACCAGAATCTATTTTCAGCACAAAACCCACACTTTATCCATTCTTCATATGCTACCCAATGGTCCTGAAGCTGGGATTTCCACCAGAATAGAGTATAAACCGCAGTTCTATGGTTAGTGACGGGTAAGATCATTAGAGATTTTCACAAGAGAGAGACAAGAAGAAATTGTGCTACAATGAACCTTGCACAGGGAGATGTCAGGGAAGAAAATAGGGGTTTTTTGATGTTGTTTTCACCTTTATATCCATTATTTATCTTTAATCTATTTTTGTCCAAGAGCCAAATAATTACCAGGTGTAAAATAAAGTAGCTCTCCTGTACTCAGTGGAGCTGCTTCAGATGAAGACTGATAAGCATGTCGCTTTCATTTAAATACTATCAGATCAGGGGTTAATAGGATAGGTCTTAACACCAGAAGAATTTAACCTTTGAATGTCATGGCATATACATGTTTAGTAATTACTTTATTGATATTATTATTGGGAAAGAAATATTAAGATATGCTTCAAAGTGTAATTTAGCCAGGATCAGAATGGCCAAAACAGATCAGGAAGTCTATGCAAAAACTGCTTTTGTCAGAGTAAAAGGTGTTTATAGATACCCATGCAGCATAGGTTTGGATTTTCAAAGAAGGAAAAAACATGAGGCTCTGCTATGAATATTTGGTTTGCATGTATCTTATGAACTGTGATGAAAATAGCTGCTTTGCAAGCTGTTCTGTAATATCTTTACGAATATGTTAAAGTGCTTTGGTGAAAACACAGCAAATAGAACCGTACATTTCTGTTCAACTAAAAAGATGCTATTGATTCAAATGCTGGCACGTATCACTGTAGAGGAAAAGAAGGTTGAAAAGCAGACCAGAAGTGTCACAACAGGGTCAAGTGCTTATGATCTGATAAACATTCAAAGTTCACATCAATTTGATTGAATTGCCTCAACACAGGTGGCACATTTCTGGTTGTACACAATGTTGGGATGGTAATGCCACCAGTAACTCAGTTACAGAAGAGGCAACTTAACTGTTTCAAGTTTATCAAACATGGAGAGAAAATTCTTGTGGGATGGATGCAGCAATGGACTTACACGCACAGGTACAATAAAATCACAGGAAATAAAAACCAATAAAAAGACAAAAAAGTGAAGGCTTCTTAATTTATTTGGAAACAGGTTATGGGAATGTGCTGTTACCTGTTAAATGAAAATCTTGAGTATTAGGTAAAAAACATCTCTTTGGAACCTATTCTAAGCCATTAGTCCAAAGTTTGGATGACTCTGGTAGGTGCATAGGTAGAAACCAAACAGCCCCTGCTATAGGCTATCAAATAGCAAAAGACCTTTCCACCTCAATGGAAGACCTGAATAAGAATCAGAAAATGCCACCTGCCCTAATTATGAATTAATCATTTGCTCTAAACAAGTAGAAAAAGATAATATAAATCCACCTTGGTCAACAAGGTACTCAGTATAAGACCAACAGTAGAAAAACCCTCAGCAACAGAAGTCTCTCAAGGGATCTCAGTGGTTTAAGACTATGTCTCCTAGCAGTATTTTTTTATTGTCATTGAATAGCATAGACAACTACAGCCAGAAAGTACCTTGGAAAAGAGAAATATCTAGTCAGAACCTAGCTCTGCTAAAAGTTCCTTATTTTCTTTTGAGTAGGTCTGACTTGGACTTGGAATATATTTTGATACATCATGGCAGAAAAACAGCTTAGAAAGAAATGTTACATGATGATTGTTTTGTAGATAAAATATAATTTTTATTTCTAACATAATCAGTTTATTTATATGGGTTTTTTTGTTTGGCTGATTGTTTTTTTTCATTCTGAGATGGAAAAAATGTTCCTTTCTCAGGAGAATGGGGTCCAGCAGCAAGCATAGTCTTTTGTTGCATTGCTCTAGAAGCCTGTAATTCTCAGGAATATCAAAAGCTCCAATTTATTTTCTCATTTAAACAACAAGAAAAACAATCAGAAAGTATTAGCATGAATTGTTAGTTTATATGTAGCTATGCAATGGAACTGATCAAATAGACTGAAGTATTTATTTAATGAATTGTTATTTATTAGATTACCACGTTTTTCATTCACATAACATCATTAATTTTCATAAAGCTGTAAAAGCTTGAAGTCCTACTGGGTAAATTCCTGTAAATATAATACATTTCTTAAAAGGACGATGTATTAACTTTGTTTTCTGATACTGTTAGCAGTGTAACAGATTTCCAGTGTTCCTCTAACCCCTTAGGGTATCTAAAGAACTCCAGGAAACAAAGGTATCTTTCAGTACCTTCTGTTGTTTCTACAAGGATTTAATATTTGATGTGATATACATGCCCTAATAACACATGAAACACCATAGCCTAGTGTGATCACGGCATATACCACATACATAGTGCAGCCTCTTGTTTTTTCCTATTTTGTTTTGCTATTTGGTATGCAAATCCACTCTGTGGTAACCTTATCCATGTGCTGCCTGTTCTGCTCATGCAAATCTTTGTAGATATCCTGGATTCTGATGCCATCTGCATCTGCTTACATTCCTTGCTTTTAACAAAGAATCAGGAGTTAGCTAGACAGATGGTGAAGCAAAACTATTATCAGAGATTATCAGGAAAATATGCTATTTTAGAGACTTTTAAAAATGTAATCACCCTTATTCAGGGTAGCGTTAATAAAGTAACATATTGTGCAATTACTGTTAGAGTTACACTGCTTCAGTACAGACAGTATTACAGCAGGGTGGGGAGGAGAGATATTTTACTTTTTATAACACTCTCAATGGCCCTGTTTTATATCAGTCCTCCTGTCAAGGGATTGCAGTGATATCTTTCTCATTCTGTTTAGTGATAACTCCACCATCTACTTAAAATCTCTTTTTGAGAAAGAACAAAACTATGCTTAGTTGACAGTACCTGAGCATTACTCATTGGGTTTTATTTCTGTTAAGAATCATGACATGTTTCCCCACTAGTTGCTGGAAGGAAAGGGGTCATCCTTGCAAATGAATGCATGGAGTAGTTGGCCTGGGGTTAAATGCACTGAATGACCTGTATAGGTGAACAGGTACAGCTTATGTTTACAGCTGTGAAGAAGCCTTGCAAAAAAACCTTATGAATTAGGATTGCTCTTCCTTAATCTTTGATAGCTAAAGAGTATATTTCAAAGTCTGAGTTAGTCAGCCGTGGACCTCTGAGTAGTCATTGAAAAGAAATAGGTATTTATGATGAGTCAACATGGGGAAAAGTACTCCATCGCTCTCCACTAATAATAAGAGACTCTGTAGAATTGATCATCTATTATTGGACAGTTTGGTAAAGATATATTAATGTCCTACCTGAATATCTAACAATTCAGCATCAATACATATATTATTTCTGTATTTCAGAGAACTCCATGTTGTGAAAGCCAAGAAATACAGGCAAAATATTTTCTGGGGAATTGGGAAGGGTTGGCATGACGTTCCTCACACCACATAGGTTACTTGACGAGGGGCTCGAGTGTGCCCTCAGTAAATTTGCAGACGACACCAAACTGGGTGGGAGTGTTGATGTNCATGTCCAGAGGAGAGCAACAAAGCTGGTGAGGGGTCTGGAGCACAAGTCTTACGAGGAGCGTCTGAGGGAACTGGGGTTGTTTAGCCTGGAGAAGAGGAGGCTGAGGGGAGACCTTATCGCCCTCTACAACTACCTGAAAGGAGGTTGTAGTGAGGTGGGGGTCGGCCTCTTCTCCCTGGTAACAAACGATAGGACCAGGGGGAATGGTCTAAAGTTACGCCAGGGCAGGTTTAGGTTAGACATTAGGAAAAATTTCTTCACGGAAAGGGTTGTCAGGCACTGGAATGGGCTGCCCAGGGAGGTGGTTGAGTCCCCATCCCTGGAGGTATTTAAAAGAAGGATAGATGAGGTACTTGAGGACATGGTTTAGTGGTGGGATGGCAAGGTTAGGTTAGTGGTTGGACTTGATGATCTTAAAGGTCTTTTCCAACCGAGATGATTCTATGATTCTATGATTACTGCCTACTACTACTTTCCCTTCTTATAGATTACTATGTTCACTCAGTTGATGCCTTGATGTGTACGCCTGGATAAAGGTGCGCAGCTTTTGCAGTTTTTCTTGTCTTGTAATTATAATTCTGAATACGAAAGAAGTAAGGCATATTATTTTGCGGTGTTTTCATTTTTAGGCAGAAGTCTACTGCAAGTCTTGTCAGAAAGTGGTGCATATCTTGAACTAACAGTAAGTATTTGTCTACACCAATAGAAGTGAAAGAAAAAACACACCACGAAGTCCATTCTCCTGAAGTTTTCAACCAAACTTGTTGCAAAAGAGGCAACAACAAAAATAAAGACAGTTTTCTTTTTTAGAGTTTCAACTTTTAAAGGAATCTCATCCATTTAACTATTAGAGCTGTATAAAATGCTTAGATGGACAGGATAAATTCAGTTCAAATAAGTACAAGAATAGCCCAAACTTGGTACAGAAGTGAGAAAATAGAACTGCTGTGAAGAGAGCTGCAGCCAGCTATCTTTACACAATTACAGAATAAGTCAGATCCTGAAACTAGACAAGGCAATCATAGAAAGAGTTATCAAATAACAAGAAGCATTTTATTAAAGTTAGGATATTCAGACAACTGTGTACAAGTTACCAAATCCTCAGCTGATGGATATGAGTGTGGTTTTATTGAAGTCAGGCACCTCACACTAATTTATCCTAACTAATAACATTTTAAAGGAGATCTAACTTGAGTAATAAAAAATGTTTTAATAGTTTATCTAATTCTCCTCATCTCTGTCTCTTTATTATGCTCCTGGTATAGAGAAATTAACAGGAAAAAATCATTATCAAATGTCTTACAGAGTTGTAATTAATATCATTCCTCCAGTGTATTACTAAACCCATTTTCTCTAATACTTCTTTAGCCTTCTCACACTTCAAAAGCCCTTCTCATTGTCCTTATGCTGGCAATCATGCACCTCTTTGCTCTTCTTACTGTTTACCTTCAATCCTTTTCTTCTTGGTTTTCCACCTCTTTCTTCTTTGGTCCTTTATCCCTCTTTGCAGAATAATTATCTTTTGCACATCAGAAGTACATTTGAAATCATCTGACTTCAGGGAAACTCACCATACTTTCTTCCTAATTAGTTAAAGCCTGTTTAATAAATCCAGTGTTTGTGAACCCAGGAAACAGTATCTCTTCTTGAACAGAGATCACCTCTCTTATAGGTTGCAGTTCAAACCTGTGGATCCTGGAGAAGTTACACTAATTGTAAAATAGATACCTGTAAGCCAGTTAAATCTTTGCTTAAATAACTTTCAGGTAACTTGGTAACTTGAATTGGAAAAGGGTTCAACTGCTACAGGTGCTGAGTTTGCATAGATTTGACTACATTTATATGAGCTTAATTATATTAGTACAATTTTTTAATAGAGATGAAGCTAGAGAAAAAAATCCAGAGCATTTTTATGTATTTATTGATCTTCAGTACTAATTGTCTGCCGGTTTTTAACTTTATGTGACATGAGAAGAATCTCTTGGGAGAATTATCAAGGTCCCCAAAATTATTAATAATTTCATCATATCATGTTCAGACATTTTCTTATCCAGAAAGAAATAAATGGCAGTTCTGCCTCTTCTTAAAGACAATGCTTCGCATTTACTATTACACCTGTTCTCCTTACACCTATTGACAGACTTTATTTATTTATTTATTTATTTATTTATTTATTTATTTATTAGAAACCAAATGTTTTTAAATATATACCTCACTTTGCTAAACTTGCTATCAGCAAGGTAGATTAGTTTGTTATTTCCTATGGATTTGTAGTCATAGCACTGAGTGATGGAATAAAACTCAATTGTGCTAGGTGTTGTTCAAATATAGAACAAAATTGTCGTCTCCCCAAATCTTGCAGAAGGTAAGGGGCAACACAAAGAAGTCAGCAATATATGTTTAGTTTAAGTCTGCTGTTTCTAATAAATGAGCTTAATAGACCATGTTTAGTGTTCTTCAGGATTAATATGGCTTTGGCAGAATGGCATCGATGTATTTTAAATTAAAATCACATTTTTTGTAATTATCCTTAAAATGTATTTAATTGCTGCTCCATTTTCTTTTATAATCATTCAAGTGCTACCTAAAGCGCAGTAACTCAAAGCTCTTGAGTTACCCATCATCTAAAATCATATAGCTTTGGAGAACAGAATCATTCTGTTTATCAAGAAGAACCCTTTTAAAACTTCTCAGGCAGAAAAAAATAATCATGAAAGCACAGAGGTGAGAGATGGAAAAAGACCTATTAAACATATTCTTGCTCTCTGTCACTGCAATGTTTTCCCCTACAGTTTTTTATTTCATCTTGTCTAGCTTTAAATCTCTTAAGGCTTCCTACTCAATTTTCATTGGAAAACTATTTCAGTGCCAATCTCCACCTCAGGACATTTCCCCCGATGTTCATCTTATGTTTATATTATATAAAATGACAGATATAAAATGCTTTTCAGTAAGCAACTTACATATGTTCTTTTCTTAATCTTATCCAAACATTACTGGAAGAGCTGGTTGAATGGTGGAAAAATATATTCATAAGCATGCTTGCTAACACTGATTAAATTAGTCCACATTTGTGTCTCTTTGTATAAGGGTTTCCATAAAGATGGGGTGGATATTTTGTATTTTGGTATTTGTGCTTGGAAGCGGGAACATTAGTTGACGGAAAGAAGATGTGGGGTATGAGACTGAGGAAACCAAGGATCTGCAGTGTGGTACAGGGAGTGTCATTTTCTGCATAAATAGTTGTGTGAAGGAGTAGGCCAGACAGAAGAGGCTGATCTCGTAGGAGGGAAGTCCATATGCATAGCCTACTACAGCTATGCTTCATATGCATAAGGAAAAGGGATAAAAGGATAAGGAAAACAAATGAACAAAATTGGGGAAAAAAAGGGACGTTTTAATGAAGAAACATATCCTTTTTATCTCCAGAAAACATGAAAATTAAGGAAGTTTCAACAAACAATGTTTTTATCTTTTTATCTCTTTGGTTCGTTTGCCACCTAATTTCCTAACTGAAAGCTACAGTTGTTTGTAAACTTAGACAATCAAATCAGTTAACAAAAACTATAGAATATGTAACTTAGATAGCAGGTCATGATGAAGTAGTTGTAGCTTTCGGTTCTGAGGTGAGTACATGAAATACATCTAGATGGCATATATGATCTGATGAATTATGAAAAAAATGCATTCAGGAAAATTGTACAAGTTGTGGCAAAAAAGGCTGTAATTCAGCTGTTGATTTTTTCTCATGAGTAAACTGCCCAACTCTCTGATTGATAATCTTACTATGCATTTCTAAAGTGAATTATGATTTACCATAAACACACAAATTCTGGGTAGATATAATATCTAACTACAAATCCTTATATGTAGGATGCTGATGTAGGTTAATATTCATGCTGTGTACTGTTATTTCAGCATCGTAGATCATGGCTGTCAGAAGCAGGTACGCAGCATAGTGCAAAGGAAATCTGATCACAACTTTCTACAGAAAAGATTTAAAGAGGAAAATGCTAACCTTTGTATTCTGCTTCGTGCTCTATTTTTAGGCTTTGTTTAGTTAGAAGACAAAATGGACACCTGTTTCGGAAAAAGTCTTTGTGTAATTCTAGAGTGGAGGAATGGAACAGCTGTGTTGACTGTACCGAAAAAAGTAGAACATCCAAGAAAATTGTGCATAGATTCATACTTCACACTTGATTTATTTTTTGAAACTCAGGTTTAGGAACTTCAAAGTTCAAATAACTTTAGTTCTAAATAAAGCTGCCATACTGTGTAATACTAGCAGTTATAAATGTTCAAGAATGTTACAGTTGAGGAATTCATGCAAAAAATGCCAAGTTTCCTACAAACTGCATTAAAATATGTTTACTTTCAAGGCAGGGATAGAGTACAAATGGGAGTTGCGAGATAATAAATCAGGAAGTCTTACAGCTCCGTGTCTAATTGCCCATACTGATGTATGACCAATAGGTGAAGCATAGCTGGTGTAAAGCATAAAACAGATTTGCTAGCAGTGGTCAGTCATTCAGACATGCTAACGTTGCTGCAACTGCAGCAATCTCCTGTCCAGGTGACTCCCTGTAAACCTGGAATAAGTTGTAGGCTAAAGAGTAATATAAGCACAAAGCTCACGTAGCTGCTGATCTCTAAAATGATAATAGCTAAAGGAAGCCTGAATTTGGAACAACGTTGTGTGCATCAAACTTTAACGTACTGTAACTAGACTGTAACGTATTACTGCCTTTTTGTTGTGCTGAATTTGATCATTTGGCATGATGAACTGGTAGATATTCCATTGTTCAGCCAAGCACCTAATGTACCATTCAAATTTCCATTCAAATGACGCTGAGTTGGAAGGGGTAAGGGGTTCTTCCATGGAAAAAAAAACCAACCAAACAAACAAAAAAAAAACAGGAAAAAATTGTTCTCTCTTAGTCCTAGAGCTGGCCATAAACCACAGCTATAGCTGCCTGATGACAGAACTTTACACAGATTTCAGGGGCGCACCAGGAATACATTAGAAATTCTTACCTTACTGATTGATGAGACAGAGATGGAGCAAAAGACATGAGTTACTTTAAATTTCCAGCTATTTCCCTAAAGATGAGCACGTGCACTATAAGGCTCACAGGTACAATGAATGTTATACATTCACATCTTTTCCTATGTCTTTGTTGGTGTCAAGTATTCATAAACAGGTCACCTAGGGAATTCCACATATGTACCAGACATCTGGTTCATCTGAAACTGGAGTGTACTGAAAGTCATATTCACCAGGAATTTTACATCAGTCAGTTATCTTGCAACTGCCATCTTAGTAAACGCTCTTAATAAAAGTTAGTGCACATTTTTCATCATCGTCATTTTGTGTCGTGTGTCCCCCTCCCCCCCC
>VXBL01004884.1:2105948-2136230 GCA_013400195.1 Aramus guarauna | reverse complement strand
TTTTTGTTGTTCCCCCCCCCCCCCCCCTTTTTTTCTTTTCCCCCTCTGGGGCTTACTGCAGCTTATATAATGAAATTTAATGAAATTTCTATTTATATGGAAGTAGCTTTGACTTGAAGATTTTCCAAATTGTCCAAAGACTCTTTCTAAGGAAAAAAAGCAAAACCAACAAAATACCAATAAACCAACCCCACCCCCCAACAAAAAAAACCCCAAACTTTTAAATTAAAACAGACATATTTTGTATCACTTCATGGATGAATTGCTGATTTGTTTAGGAGAGATTTTTGTTCATATTCTCTCCTTTATTAAAATAAATTTTTCACCCTGAATTCTCGCAGGAAAACCAAAAGCTGGATGCTGGACGTCTCACATCATAAACTAGTCCTCAAACAGTTTAATTATAGAACAAGTTACACCTAGTCCTGATGAATCTTTGGCATACATTGAAATAAAGTATAACTTGGAAGAGATATTTAAAAATCAAATAAAATTGAATATTCCATTCCATATTTTGTAGGTAGCTGAGCAATTGCATGAGAGGGACACTGTGCCGTTTTCTGCCCACACAATTTTGTGTGTTGCTTCTGCATGAGAAGAGCAGGAAATGAATGCCCATGCCATACCTTCCCTATCTGCTCAGAACTTTGGCTTCAGCCTCTTAATCTTTCTGCTACAAGAGCAAGACTTTCCCTGAGGAGTGAGAAATGAATAGGAGAAAATCTTCTTTGACCTTCAGCATTTTGGTAGATAGTGTGTCTATTTGTATGTTCACCCCATACTATTATCATCATATAAATTGACAGAATACATTAACAGAGGTATGTGTTGCTAATCATTGCTAGTCCTTAATCTCACTGCAAGAAGAGTACTCACCTAGGCATTATTCCTAGTGGTTATCATCAATGCGAATATATTTTCACTTTTGTGCCTTTTACCTCTCTGAAAAGTGGTTTGAATCAATTTTTTATCTCAGTTACATGTATAAATGAGAAAAGAAATATTACCATCACATTTTCTCTGTAAGGATGTGTGTTTGCCTGCCTGTTCAGAAGAGACAATCTTTCCTGCCCCTCGGAGTGACCTTCTGTGTGTTCCTTATCTCTTGCAGAAAAGAAAAAATATCACTATATAGAGACCTGGGGCACAAAGTTAGCGAATACCACACGTTGGTAGATCAATTCTAGCAGATGCGTGTATCTTGTCTGATTAGCACTGTTCTCAGTTTCAAACTGTACAGTGTATCTAAATACGACTAATAAAGCAGCAAATGAAAATCACTTGAAGAACAAAATACTTTGTAGTGTCCTCTCTATTGCTTCTGAACTGCGCCAGGCAGCAGTCTCTCTTCTCTTACTGCACTCTATCTTTCACAATCCCCCTTAGATCAAGTTTTTAAAGGATATTGTGTATTTAGAAGGAAGGCTTCTAAAATTTAATAAATGTTACTGGGCTTTTGTAAATCTAATATTATCTGTTATCTCTACTTCAAAGGGCAGAAAAGCTGCTGTTACCAGCTGGAATCTCTGACTTTTAAAACGAAAAAGTAACTGAACCCACATTCCTTATACAGGTCAGGGAAACGGGATACTATTGTAACTCTGGTTAAAAAACATCAGAGAGGGAACTGAAGAGGCACCAAGTGAATTTGTCCTCCATTTTTTCATTAACTGTCAAAGTGGTTTGTAACAATTCAGACAATGACAGTCTTCCTCATTAAACCAAGCGGTGGACTCCATCAAAAAATACGCTGCCTTTGCCATTGTTCTTCATGCCACTGGTCAGTGTTTTCCAAGTCAAAAGGCCTAACTACAACAAGGTTTGCAGGAAGAAGTAATGCCTGTCAGGAAGCCGACTGAAAAGTTACAATACTGTCTCTTTCAAATTATTATGGTGACTACAGCATTTCTGTCGTTAGTGTGGTAGCGAAGGCTACCACACACAAAAGACTTCTACCAAATGACAGTTATAATGACAGATCAATGACTCCTTTTGAAATAGCAATTTCAGTTATTTTGTCCATGCTGACTATTTGGACTATATTAGAATATGGACATGAAAAACATGATTGAATTATACCATTCTAAGGTTCCTTCCAGATTCCTATTGTATTGCTGTCAGTAGATACATTTCCATGGGTCATAGCAGTATTTGGATTATAAACCATCTAGAGCTTCCCAATTGAAGTCAGAGCTCCTGTAGGTTGTCCTGTAATCATCCATGTTTTCAGAGTGAATGCAGAACAAAGATAATGAGGATGGGATACATCTCCATATGAATCATCCAAAAGTTATATCTCTAGACCAAGATATTCATCAAGTTTCTTCTAAACTCTGTGGAGAGAAACAGACACATCTGGAAGGCAAGTTGACAGAGAGTGTAAAAAAAATGTAAATAGCAGAATCTCCCTTTAGAAGTGCTTCTCTCTTGTCGCACTAATTATTGGGGAGCCTAGAAAACAATTTCAAAGAGAGTCTGATTTTAGAAGTTAATTTAGGTGAGATAAATTCTAACTGAAGTATAAGACAATATAGTTCAATCCCTTCTAATTTTTTTTCATTCTAAATCTACATTTTATAATTATTTCTACAGTTGTAAGCTAATTTTATTTATGCAGACCAGTTTTTCATTGAAAAGCTTGCCTCACCATTTATCTTGGGAGTCTCTACAATAATCTGATGAAGTATTCAGTCACCATCAAGAATTTATCATTTTTGGCTTTTGAACTATTACTCTTTCTTTATACCATCTCTTACTATAATAAGTAATTATTTTCCTGCAGCGCACATAAATTTTCACTAGAAAACTTAGTTTATGCTTTCAAGTCTCTGCTCTTCATTTAAGCTACCTAAAGAACAGAGAATAGAATCTGCCCCAAAAGAGGATATCATCCCTTTGATCCTGTTGAATGATGTGTTTGGCCTTTAGACTAAGAAGTTTAGACTTTGCTGATCTGGATCCTCCCAAGAGGGGGCTGCATCCAAATGTTGACCTTGTATAACCTTTCTTAGCTTGTGAATTGACAAGATCGTAGCACATGATTGTATGGTTCCTCTCAATTAATTTGCCATTATATTTCCACAATCTTGAGAGAGAAAGAGATTTTTAATGCTTTATTCATTTTCTAATATCTGTCCCTTGGCTGCAGTCCTGAAGTTAATGCTCACTAATAGTGTGTTCTTTGTCTGCCCAGTTACCAGGGTCATCATTTTTCAAAAGAGGTCTCCAGAATGTAGAAATGATTCCTCAGTCACTGTTTTTCTTTTTAACAGAGACCTTTTCTATGTTTTTTTCCTTTATAGCCTACAGCTGAGATGTTTTGCTCTGCCAATTTTTTATTTTCTGCACAATCCAATTCTTCAGTCATCAGAGAGTGAACTTTGCATTTGATTGTTCTATTAGACAAAGTCACAGCAGAAACTGGTATACATTATACTAACCAGAGAGTATTTTGATCTGATTTTAGTTTATACACAACTACCAAATTATGTCTTTTAAGTTTTCTTCCTTAAGGATGACATCACTGGCAGTTGCAAACAGAGTGGATGAGTATGGATTTTTAACAAAAAGGAATTATGATCAAGAGCATTATCAAGAATGGGGTGTTCTGATCACGTCACTGAAGAAGAGATATAAATAAATGTTTGTTTTCCGTAGAATTTTGATTTTTTTTTTAAATTACTTTTACCAAAAAAAAGGTACAAAAAGTGAAAAATATCTTTTCTATCCAGGAGTAGAAACAGTTTGAACTTTCAAAATAGGAGGAAAATTAAAGGAGTGAGATAACAAAAAAGGAAATATTTCTCTAAATTTCATCACCAAACTTTGGGCTGTGTAATGGGAACCTGTGTGGTTTCAATCAACCTTGTATCACGCTGGAGGAAAAAGAAAGGCTTGAAGTGGGATCTGAAAGACATTAGTTACAGTAAAAAAACTCCATTAGTTTCAATGGGGTGAGGAAGGCTGTCATCTATTAATATATTTGTAAAGGAAATACTTCCCTTTTCAAATAGAGCAGACACCTCTTGCTTTCTAAAGCAGCCTTCCTTCATCTACCAAACTATTCCATTCACATTTGAAAAAGAATATCCACAATAAGTTTTCTTAATTTCACAATTTAGTGGATAAAGCATATAAAATAATTATATATTTCCTTGGGAATGTGTTTTTTCTGTCTTTTTGCGAATGAAAAGCCAACCAGAACTTCACATCTTCAGACACTGATGAAAGGGAAAAGATTTGGGGCTATACGAGTGTCCTGGAGTTCAGAATTACAACTTCATAAGGAAAAGGCATTTCCACGTGGCAAGGACCTGAAGTCCTACTCACAGATTTCCTACTGAGATGTATTTAAAAGCCTTCAGAGTGCTCCGTGAACTTTAAATTTCAGCTGACCTACATCTTTGCATTATTGCCCTTGATCTTTTAAAAGCTTCCAATTCCCTTTTATAATAAAACCCCACCAAACTTCCTATGACATATCTATCCCTTTCAGAAAGCTGCATAATTTAAAATATGCACCAGCAGCCTGGTATATTCAAGTGGAATCAAACATACTTTGGAAAGAATTTAAGTCATTTTCTATAAATAAATCGGAGAAGCTTGAGTTAGACAAACATGAAAATTAATCATGTGCTGTAGGATTGCTTCAGGTGCTTAGGTATTTGGCAAACACTGAAATAGTTAAAAAAAATTAATACTGTTACATTATCGACATGTTTTACATTCAGTTCTTAGATAAAAATATACACAGGTATTCATCCATTGAAGATTTGATCATCTGTTATTTCAAGTTCAATATGATTTATCTACCTTTCTAGAAGTACTGAGAAAGCCTTTTTCTTCACATTCTGTATTTTCAAGAGAGTTTACTGTTTATGCAGGCTGGTCACAGTTGGGTATAATATATCTATGTGTCAGAAATTGGAACAGGCAGTAGACATTATAGATGAATTGCCAGGAAATTACCCCAAGTGTGCTGACTTCCCAAATTCCTTCAAATGACTTAACAGGCTTGACATGGCAGCTCAGTGTTCAGTTTGCTTAGGGGACTTTAGGAGAATCAGCGCTTCCAATCCATTGCTAAGGTTTGGGGTTTTCACATTTACATAGCAATAAGGAGCTTAGGGAATCTGTAACTGGCAAAGAAAAACATTTCAGTCAGTATTATTACAATAACAGTGTTTAAGTGCATTTGTACAATTCCAATTAAAAGCCTTTATTCTTCTACAAAAACATTAGATGGGCAGATCATATTATTATTGCTGAATTGTTGATAAGCAGCATCACCTTTGATCTGAAAGGCTTTTGGTTCATGGCAGCCCTGGCAGTAGCAGACACGCTCGTTCTTGATGAGACAATGAAGTGTATAAGGGTGACAGGCTTTATGGCAAAAGGCATCGCACACCTTCCACAAATCACTCATTTGTCTAGTTCTGGATGGTATAATTCTGTGACCTATGAAATTAAAAGCAGAAACCTTGATTTTCTCTTTATAGCTCTTTGCATCATCTAGGATAGAGAATGGCTGTCAGGCTCCCACCGCTACATGAAATTAAAGGCATTTTGCAAGCGTAGCATCGTTCTGCTGAGGTTAGGGAATTCCCCTCTAATGAAACACATTGTGGGCTAGCATCTGGGAACTTACATATACAGCTATGAGGTGGATACAATAAATGTTCTTCTTTATGTTAAATTTACCCTCACTACATTTCCTGCTATTATTTTACAGATCATTTAAATTAGGAAAAAAAAAAAAAAAAAAAGCATATAAGAGTTGCCTAGACCTAGTGAGTTACAGGAAAATGACCTCCAACCAGATTCTTCTAATTTGGAAATAATCAAACTTAAGGTGTGTCAAACTGTTTGTTAATGCTACGACTAAAATATTATTCATGTTAGAGCTTGGCTGATTGCCAAAACAACTGTAGTCTAAAAATAGAAGAAAAGTAACAGAACTGAAAATTACTGAGAAATTCTACCACACTGCTGAAGATACCAAGAGGTAATTGCTTTGACTATACCAATGTCCCTTTTTTTACTATGATACAACTATACAGCAATTAGGATATTCTTGTAAATGGCATGGTGACTACAGCTGTAAAAAGACATCACTGCCATCTTCTGGTAATGGCTCATTTGGCTTGCCAGCATGTGGGGGTTTATTTATTTATTTCTCTTTTTATAGAACACTACACAGGCAATCAAGGGGTTTTGTTTACAAGACCAGGGAAATGTAAGCATTGTGCTTTAACATTTGGAATTTGTTTAGATCAATAATTTTATGCTGCTGCAGAATTTCTGACCCGCTATCCGACTCCTGCTGGTGAAACATTCCTGAGATAGATTTTCCTTTGAGATTGGAGATACCATAAGTACAGAAATGTGATTTTAATAGCACAATCTTATATTATACTTCTGTCCTTAAGTGTAAACTACCTAATATTGAATGCATGGAAACAGAAATGCTATAAGAAATTTCATCAAGATCAATTTCAATTGAATGTTAGTGATGTTAGTATGATCACCCCCATTTATATTTGCTGAGGATCTAAATCTTCTAAACAGGTCACAGTTCCGTATTTGCCTGTGTGACAAAAATCTGCTTTCTGCTTCCTCCAGACCCTTGGGTGCCTCAGCCGTACCTCTGATAACTTGGTGGATCCTGTTTATTGCTGGTCATCAAACAGAAAGAGAATAGCAGCAGTCTGTCTTGCTTCAGGAGATGTAGCTTGATTTGTGACACAATCTTTACTCATCTTTAGCATCAAATATCATTGTTACTAATAACTAATAACACTGCTATTAATAACTGGTTCCAATCTTACTTGACGGTGTACTAGTAATGTCCTCTCCTGGAGAGTAGGAAATCACACTGAGTTTAAAGGGAAACTATGGTATATAATGTAGCTGCTTTATAAGATGTAATATTCATTCCCCTAAATATTTCTTTAGAAACCACTTGTCATAGCTTTGGACTTTCCTCAGATACCAATTTAAAAAAGAAATAGCTTTTTTCCCACTCAAAAACCTGACAGTGACTCGGTTTACCACAAATTAGTTACATACACATCTTTGGGTGCAAACATGGAAATAGGGCAGAAGAATACAGACTGCTTTTGAACAATGTTTCGCATATGTGAATCGTCATGTCTGCACAGAGCAGCAGTGGAGTATTTCAGGTCATCTATCCCATGCAAACAAACTAAAAGTTTCCATTGTAATGAAAAGCTTGATGGTCCAGGCTGAGGTAGTCAGAGAGACTGTGGAGGTTCAATGGCAGCGGGGATGAGAACTTGCTGGCCGTGCAGTAAAGGCAGCTGGAGGGTTTCCATTTATTTCTGGTTACTGTGCCAGCAGGAATGGTGAGTTATTCTTGCGGTTCAGAAGGCTCTTCAGTTTCCTTGTTTTTTTCTTATTGCTCTGCACCCTGTTAGAAATCGGACAAAACTTGGCCCAAATGTGTCTACATAGGCAAAAAGTTACTTTTATGTAGATGCTGCTGTGATGAGCCGTAGCATCTCCTGAGGCTGGTTGCTGCACTAAACCAGCATTTGGTCCAGCTTGGTAGGGCAGTCCTTGGGGTCTTTGTGGGGTTGGAGTTCAGATCTGCTGGCCATATAGCCATCTTTATTTCTGGCCCCTACTCAACGTGCTGCAAAACAGGGTGAGCAAATGTGGCAGATGCTGCCAAGGCACTCCCTGACCTGTGCTGGTTTCCTCCTCGCTGAGCGCCAGCCCCAGCACCAGCATTTCTGTTTGACTGTTTTTTCAGAAGGGAAAATATATTTCCCTTGTATTTTTTCTGTATTGCAAGCCTAGCCTCGATTTGCGGTCTATATATATTTAAGCCTAAATCTTCCATTCAAGTGCTCACAGTCACTGCGAGAGTTGTATTACTCTTGGAGATATTTCCCTTTCAAAGCAGCCGATCAGTCCTCAAATGAAGTGATCTGAGATGGCAAATTTTTCAGAATCATTTCTTATTGGAAGTAGAGCTGTTCTCCACAACTGGAAGAGCCAACCGTCTCCAAACCCGGAGCAGGATAGTAGGTTTGCACTGTCCATTCATGGCAGTGACAGATGCCTGGCAATCAGGAGCTGCTTGTCAGCTCCCAGACAGGAGGCACAGAACGTACACTTGTGTTAACAGAGCAGAGAGGCTGTTGGTTAACACAAGCTTTTACGATGAAGTTGGCACACGTTTTCATACAACGTCACTCAAAACCTTTTACACCGCAGCACATCCCCCAGCTGTGAGGAGGGAAGAACCAAGGTACGGTAAAATACTTCTCATTGTAAGCAATTTTGCAGAAATGTAGTTGCAGCTTTAAAGAGCCCTCCTAAAGCATACATTTCTTTCCCTTACCTGATGGTTTTTTCATTTTATCAGCCCGCTGCTGATTCTGCAATTTGTGGTTTGTTAGTATACAGTGAATTTCTGAACACTGATCTAAAAGCAAACCAAACAAAGAGATGCAAAGAAAGGGTTACAGAATGGGCTAGTTTTAGGTTCACTAATCAGTACTTTCCAGGGCTTCCAGGTTTAAAAATTATGGGAACTCATTCTTATCATTTAGCCATAAACAGCATAAAATTAAAAGCAAATCTAGTCCCATCAAGCAACCCTTCAGAAGTAACTTGCTGGGAGTAGTAGGTTACTGTGCTCACTAAAGTGCTTTTGAAAATACATCCAAAACTTAAGGAAACTAAATTAATTACTTTTTTTTAATTCAATCTGCTCCTGACGTTTGCAATAATATCTCCACCACAAAATGCAACACACTGTCATCAATAGCAAAGATACGGGGGGAAAAACGTGTAGCATGGAAAAATCAGTGACAAAAATAAGAGGAGATGGAAGGTCTGTTATGCTTGGACTTTTCCTGGCTTAGTAGTCTTTATCAATGAAAATGAAAGGAAAATTATAGAACTGTAACACATAGGGAACAATGCAATAGCTATTACACCTTTACGCCACTTACCTTAGCCCTTTCTCCAGACTCATTTCTTTTTGTAATCTTTTTTTTTTTTAATCTTAGAAGTTGAACTGGATTTTACCACATTCCCAGGTGTTCTTAAAGAACTGCCGTATTTATTTTTAGCATATTAACCTTAACAACTCATTAAAAAGTCATCTTCCTCCAGTGGTCTTCTCTTTGCAACCAGTCCCAGTAGATTGGGAGCTAAAATAGTGCGTAGGAGCACCAACATTTCTGGTTTTTTGAGTTCTTCATCAATGAAAATGGCATTTGTACCAATACAGTTATTAAAGCCTCGGTGGCTTAGCATGCAGTTTGTCAGAACTTAATTTAGACTGGCAGTTGTTAAATTAATGTGGATTTGCAATGGTAGCATTCAGCTTTTATTTGGTTAGTTATTTCTGTACTGTGTTAGCTGTATTTCAAAGTTAACTATGAAAAACTGTTTTGTTTCTTGTGTTACTGTTTCTCCTGGTTTTACTCAAAATTTTCATGGGGAAAAATCATAAGAATTGGCATATAAATTAAGTATTGAAATTTCAACATATTAGTTTACTATTAAAAGAATCATGAAGAGATCATAAATAAACTAATGTAGAGCTCTTGACGGTTCTCCTGGTTCCATGTTGTCATAATCATGGGTCATTTTAAGATGACTTTGAAATAAGGACTCTAAACTTTCTTTGTGGGCCAGATTATTAGATTACATGAACCATCCTAGCTCCAGTCTGGAACTTCTTTTCTTCACTTCAGTGTTTTTCCTTTTCTGGTTAATTCATATGTAAATCAGAGCTACTCAAAGCACTAACTAGAGCCCAGAGTGGCTGTCCCCTATATCTCAGTCCAAAAAGGCGGTTATGTGCTTACTTGTATAGCAGCGGTGGGATAAGTTGTGTGCTTAAACTTAAAACATGCTCTAACAGCTTTCTGATCTGGGTGTCAATCCCTCCAGATGCTAGGAAGAAGAATGTGGAGACATTAGGGAGCCTGTGTGATGACAACCATTTCAGTGGTCTGCAGAGCTCCTTCTTCAGATGACTGGGTTTTTATTTGGTTTATATATTATAAAACCGAATAAAATTTGAGACAGATCTTCTCCTGTATCTACAAGCTAGTGGGATGGGAATTCTCAGGGACCAACTGTGGTTTCCTGCTACTGGGAACTATTCTTTGCTGGTGCTGGCAAGAATTAGAGAAGTCTGATAAAAGCAGAATACTGGGGCTTTCATTCTTCCCATTAAATATTATTCCAGGATTAGCAGGATATTTTTCCTTTCAATTATGTAATGATGCCAGCACCTTTCCAAACACTGTTCAAATCTGGCATGTATGATACAGTGCTGCTCTACACGTCTGGCTGTAAGAGACATGATGTCAGCTTTAGTAATACCTTCCAACCGCATTATCTTGATGCTGTTACATTCTGCTTCCAGACTTTTGGAATTCCTCATCAGCTAGTAAAACATGATGTTCAAACTGGAGACCCATTGATCACTTTAACTGCTTGAGTGGCCACAAGTCATGCTTACTAATCACTATTGCTTTTAGTCACTACCATTGTATTAATTACAGGCTGATATTCTTCAACCTCTGAAAAAATGCTGAATGGCTGAAAGTAAAATTAATATAATGCAAACAAATTGAATCCTGAAATTGCTTCATTCTTCAGTAAGAATCACAAGAAGGTCTAATGATGTCAATAAATTTACACCAGCCTAAGAATATTTGTTGTAACAAATTCTGGGTGCAAAGAAAAAAAAAATAAAAACCAACTTTTTTCACCCTTTTTTCACCTGTTTTGTCTATAATTACAAGCCTTCAGATTTTTTTCAGAATAAAGTATCTTGTAAAGCTACTTCTTATAGATCTTTTATTTTAAAATGCATTTCAGTAATTCTGACATTTATATAAAAAACATAAAGATGCCAAGCCCCTCAGTACATATACTTGCATTTTTTTCAACTTTTACAAATGTTAAGCAGATTTAGGAAGTGGAAAGTGACTACTGTTTGTTATGAACTGTATTCATAAATCTGCCTTGGATGGACTTAAAGTTGATATGAGTAAATGACTAATGGACTTGAATTATTGAACTGTTGCTTGCAGTTCATAAATAACACACTTTTCCTTAAAGCTGGCTATATTTTGTATTGCAAGCTCAGAGTCTAAAAGCTACTGCATCAAAATGAGTCTGGACTAAGAAGCTTTCTCAGAAACTGCCAGAACAGGAGTTGTCATATATAAAAACCAAGCAGCATTTCTATGCCACAAGGAATAGGTACATTCTTAATCACATGTTTGTCTCTAGAAGATGGTTCTACTGGAATTTGCTAAGTCTCTTCCAGACTTGTTTCACAAGTTCATTGGACTGGACAAACAGTTTACTTTTGAACAGCGCAGATTTATATGGATAGATGTACTTCAATATATGTCCCACTTATTGCAGTGCTCAGTGCTCTTCTTCTAAAACTGAGCAAATATTAATCAAATCTTGCAACACTCATTAAAGTTGGGTATGGCATACAGGAATCATCTGGTGATTTTGTGTGTGATTGAAATGCAGTACCCTCTCCAGTAAGCTTTTTTTAGAAACTCTTGGTATGAAATAAATTGGTAACCTATTTCTTCTTTGTTCAGATTTCATTTCCCGTGATGCAGACACATCTGTTACTAATTAAACTCGAATGTCAATAAAACAAACTTAATAACTTCAAACTGCACTTAAAATAGTTATGTAAAAACTGTTGGGAGACAAAATAGCTGCTTGTATATAGCCATATCTGTAATCTTTTATCATGTACAAGATTGCATAGTGGTTTAAACAGCTGTTCCTTTTAGAAAAGTGTTTTTCTTCCTGCTCTATGTTTGTTTCCAAAAACATTCTCAGAGTTACAGAAAGGGTTATTTCTCAACATTTGTTGTTTGTATTTTGATCAGTGAAAGAATTATTCTTAATTAGTTCTCATAAAATGTGAAAACAGTTCTTATAAAGATGGCACCGATGCTTTCACTGGTTCTTTTTTAACTTCCCTCTAATAATTTCTGCAGGCTCTGAGCATCACTAGCTTCCGTGTGTGTAAACAAGAGCACAGTTCTATGGGTGTTATCTTAATGAAGAAACTTCAGGGAAAAACTTTGCAAGTGACAGTTGTACGAGCTTCGTTTAAGTAGGCTTCCACTGAACTCTGCAAACATCATTTTTGAAAAAGATGTACAAAAATGACTGAGTCTACAGCCAGTCTCTACAGCTATTTTCTCCCTTGTTCTTCCATACGCATCCATCCATTCCAGATTTATTACCAATGAATTTCCCACATGTCATTATCTCCATTTAGAGGTGATGAAACTTGATGGGAATTCTTGAAAATATATCCCATTCTCTTAATATGGTACATTTTGTCATTCTGTCAGATAAAGAAATCAGGTATTATTGGCATGGCTTGATATTGCCATTTAAAGGCTCATGGTTCTGTTATCTTCTACCGCTCACATCCATTTTTATCAGTAAATAACAAAACGTTTTCCATTGCGTTCATCATCAACTCAGATATTAAGAAATGGAGATTAGCAAATTTGTTTGAATATGTTTCTAAAAAGTATATGCTGCTTCCATTTATCCATGGAGGTTTAGCTAAGGCACCATCTGCTGGTGGTTCTGACAGCAGCTGCCAAGACAGTGAGAGATCCATCATGGACATCTGTAAACATTCCAGGCTCTTTTGGGGTAGGATCCTCTCTGACATAAGGGTCAAAGAAATATTTTGGCATCACTTATGACCTTTTTTATGACTGAGTTGATACAAGTGGCTTTGCATATGGATAAAAATTTACCTTGGATGTTCTTCTCAGGATAAGAAGAAAAAAAAAAAATCTGAATGTTTTATAAGCTATTTAGCATGTTTACTGCGGGTTTTGAAAATTTTTATGGAATAGTCTTCTGTTGGAATATTCACTGAAAATCTTTGTGAAAATTAAAACATTCTGTAATGTGAGTCAACATTGCTATTCTTTTGTGTCTGAGGAAAAAAGAAATTTTAAACAAAGTAATAATCAATTTCAAACTCCTTTTTAAAAGAAGGGTTAAATTATTTTCCTTTTCATTTCCAAACTTATTCTATCATATACTTGATTTATTTAAAATATAAAATAACTAAATCTTTAAACTTTGTTAGACAAATTTTGACTGATCTGAATTTTTTTCCTATCAGTAAGAGTTTTGAAACTTGGCATTCTTAGGTCAGAAGTATTATACACAAGTATACACAAGTATTAAAATCCTACAATACTCTGCAGAAGAAAGTGTCTTTGCCCATTTCTTGTGCAGCTTGGGAGGGCAGTAATTCTGGATACAAGCACTTTCTATGTATAAGCCCATCTAAAGAGTACACTTGGACGCAGAACATGCTGGAGCCAGCAAGACTTCATTTGGTCACTCTGGTGTCTTAACTGAGACCTGCTTTGCCACCCATAAGAAGATCAGGTCTTTTTGCATACGATTTCCCACAAAAGGCTAATCTGGATTTAGCACAGGAATTCAGAAACAAGTGATTAACAATTATAAATATACAGAATATAGTGCAATGAAAGGACGTGGTCAAAAGTGATACTGAGTACATAATGTTTGTAATGGCACTGTTTGCTTTAATATTACCTTAACGTGATAAACTGCAGCAGTTTTCCATTTGAATCTGGCTACAGTGAGTCAGAATTCCAAGGAAAACTATTGTAGTGTCATTGTCAAGAAGAAGCAAAATGTAACAATCTTTTTTTTTCTTTTTTTTTTTTAACAGAGAAAGTTATAAATTCTGATTATATCAGATAGGAGCCATTAACCAAAAAAATACTATGTCAGAATAGCTTGAGCACCAGGATTCAGGACTAGACAAGAACTAATCAAAGCCAGGATCTTCGGCACTGCAACAGGCCCAAGTGACTCAGCGAGCAGCTAGGAAAATCAAGAGAGGCAGCTGGAAGTGCATGGAGAAAATCTGCCTTCCCAGCCTGCAGAAAATAAAATGGTCCTATTCTGTGATAATTGCTCCAGTGTAGTGCCCTGCTTTCCACTCCATGGAGACCCTGATGCATAGAAGCTCTTTATCTGGCTCCATACTTCTTATTTCCCTTCAGTGGCACGTATACATGACCAATAAAAATACCTGGCAGCGTTGGCGTGAATCAGGTTTCCTACCCAAGCCTGCTGCTCCTGCGTACCCATTACACTGGCAATGGTTTTAAGTCAAAGACAATTAAGAAAGAAAGATTATTTTTTTTCCCTTAGGAACGAACTACTACATAAGACATCTGTATTTAACAATAAAAAAAAAGACAAGACATGCAAGATCAGGAAATCTCTTTCCACCATTGTCTTTCTCACACACTTGGAGATCCCCCGGAGGCTGGAGTGTCTGAGCGGCAGTGATTCACAGCACCGCCGCAGGGGAGGGCGGTGTGTTTGTGGCGAAGGGATGGATGGGGAAATGCCACGAAGACACCTGATTCTTACTCACAGGGGTGAAATCCGTGCGTACAGGATCCTTTCTGATCAAGAGTATCAAATCAAAGCATTTTGGTCAAATGAACTTTGAGTAAATCTGTACATGGTGCAGAGTTTAGCCCTATATTTTATCAGAAAACCAGCAGTGTTTACAAGCACAGGGCTTTCATGCCCCACTGCCTAAACTACGAAGTACTCGGTCTTCTCCTTAAAAGCTTAAACATATCCCAAACAATTCTCTTTGATTTTGGTCAAAATTCAGAGCACGACAGTTTTGTCTATACAATCTTAGTATTTTATATCATGAAATTTTCTTCTAATATATATACTTCCCCCACCCGTTGGCTTCCTTCTTCAGTGTTTAAATTGCTGGCCTGTTTTTCTGGAGTGAATAATGCAAGAAACTCAGCGGGAAGAAAAAACAAATTTGTTAGAGCCTTTGTACATGTTTCTTTTTTTAAGTTTCCTGTTGGCTTAGGCACATTGTGTTCCTCTGTATCACATCCTTTTAGAGCCATATGTGGAAGCAATAAAGTGTATCCTTGCCTTCAAAGATAGGGAGTATTTGTTTAGCTAACTGACTAAGGAAAATACTATGAACTCATTAACAAATATGGTTATATGTGGTCACTTAATCATAGGGAGCAGGCTGCAGAACAGAGCTCAGGAAATATTAGTCAGCACAGGCAATGGATAACTGTCAGTTACTGACCTCAGGATTTCTTGCCAGGGGAAGGCAGACAGCAGGTTAGCAATAAAATACATCAAGTCTGCCAGCAATTTCCATTAAGATCAGATTTCCAACCGTAGAAATGTTTGCAGATATAGGTGATGATTGCTGATTAAATGCAAAAGGAGCATTTTCTTCCTTAAACACAAGATACTGCCTATTGCAGTCGCAGCTCATGTAGAAAGAAAACTACATAGGAACAGGAAATGTTTTTACAAATGTCTTTTCCACCAATTCAGAGGCACTGCACGTTGGGGGTACTCCCATCTAAAGGAAGAATGAAATTTAAAAATTCTTTTTAAAATATCTGCCCATTTCCTCTCTGTATTACTTTACTGTGCGTCAATCAAGAAGGAAGTGTTTTCCTTGCTGTGCAAATGCATGACATGCACTGGAGACCTGTTTTGCAGGACTGTAAAGTGCACATGCCTTGAACGCTTCAAAACCAAAATATTTGATGATAATACCTTTTTTCTTCTTGGTAGTAGAAAAGGGGATTTATGTTTTCCTGACAGACGCTATCCCACATAAGTAATGCCTGGGAATGACTGTGGCATCAGGCTAACAGAGTTCCCTGTCCTGTGGAGACAGACAGAATTTAAGAGGGAAGTAAGACAAGTAATAGCCCGATTATGCTCAGTAGAAAATCTTAAAAGGAAACAGCCTTGTCCAGACTTGAATGAAATTCACAGAAACAGTGTCTGATTCTGAAGTTCCAGTATTTTTACAGGTAGAATTAGAAAGAGTTTCATTAAACATTGAAAACTATGATTGAGTTTTATAAAGTCTACTTTTTGGGAACTGAATTGTATGAGTTTGGAAAGATTTGCAAATATTTGTGACCACTTCTTTCTTTTCAGTCTCTAAAATTTGGTAAATCTTAGATTTTTTTCTGGGTGCTTTATTAACAACTCATGTTAGACCAACAATTTTTAACCTCTGACATCAGGTAACAGCATCATAGTAAGAACTGCCCGTATAGCCTGACTGCAGCCCCCTGACACTTTGCCCTGAGAGGTACTTCCTGGCATGGGCATTGCTGCTGTGCCACATCCCTTCAGAGGGCTGACAAGCTATACAAAACTGCTCCCTGTAAAACTTCAACCTTATTGGCTTCAAAAGCCAGAATGTCCATTAATGAGTGCATTCAGGAAGAGAAATCTGTGTCCCACAGTCAAGTCATAATAGTGTAACCCCCAAGAATTAGCTTCTGTGCTATTAAATCTCTACGTGAAGACAGGCACATAACCAAGTCTACAATTCAACTGGATATAAAAATGTGATTAATCAGACTAAATAGAGATGTCTATAAATTATCTTGCCTCCACAGTCAATATAAACAGTGGAGTGTAAGACACAGTTCATGTCAGTTAGAAGAAGTTGTCTAAAATTTGCTAAATTAATTAGTCCATAAGTATGCACTATATTTTCTTCTGTTGACTATAAAGGCAGACAGCTCAAAAATGAAAACCAAAGTTTAAAGAATGACCAGAAAATCTAAAAAAGGACTCAAGCAGGCATCTTGAAAGGATTCTCAGTATTGATAGTATATTAATAGCTAATAGTGCTATTAATAATAGTTACCAATTGTAATTAATAGTGGTTTTTCTTTCATTCCCATCTTTCTCTGTATCAGTGACTATGGACAGTTTTATTAAAGTATGTCACAGAGTTAGCATTTCATTCACTATCCTTCACAGAGGACTCAAAGCTATAACAATCAAATCCAAAGAATGTCTCAAAGAAATGGATCATTCTGTGTCTGGGGTTGTATTCAGAAGATTTGTGGTGAATATGAAAGAGGTCACAGAGGTATAGCTGTCCAAGAGCAGAAGATCATCTTTCTTGAACTGAATCAGAAAGGCTTTATGAAAACAAAAGCTTCACATACATATATCTATATGTTTTATATCTTCTAAGACATGGTTGCCCAAACCTCAGCTGAGGATAATAACCAATTGTCATTTTCATTTCTTTAACAAAATCTTGTTATTTTTCATTACAGATTTCTTTAAGTGTGGCAACACTGTGCTGAGCCTGAACAATGATGCATATTCCATGATATATCATTTTTCTTTGGCTGCCCTTGTCTATTCAGCTGCTCTAGTTGTTCAGCTGCTGCTCTGTCATTGAAAAAGACTGTCACTGGTTCCATTATAAAGTGCAGATACTATGATAGAAATACATGCCAGTAACTCTTCCACAAAGATTTTAAAAGATCTCATCTCTAGGGTTATTTTACACTACAAATGAAATTTTACAGATCATTAGTCCAGAATGTGAGCTAGTTGTTTGACAAAATGAATTAAAAAGTCTAGGATTTTTTCATGTAGAAAAGTATAAGCTGCACATGTGCTGTAATTACTTTTTGTTAGAAATTCATAAGCACTATTGTATCTGCAGACTTACACTGCATAATTAAAGACTCTGTATATGGTACTGTATGGACATTAGTACTATGCAGCCTAAAAGCTCTAAATTAGCTGTTGAAATACAATGCATATATATGGAGAGATGAAAGAATTCTGCAAAAATAGAAAGCTGCTCAAACACCTGCTGCCATCAAAATACAGCAACCTTCTTACCAAGAAATACCAGCTTGTGTTAAACTGTACTTTTTCCTTGTACTGAATAAGGAAAATAGAGAAAATATCTTTACAGCTATGAAAATCAACCTTAAATTTCAAAATACTCACAAATAGAATTAAGTTTAACTTTATTTTACTAGAAGGCTTGTTATATATTGTATATTTTAATTTTTTTTGTGAGAGAGCAAGAGGTCATTTATGGCTTCTAAAATTACATACCCTGGTCCACTATGTTGAACTTAGTCCTAAATACACGTAACTCATGGAAATCAATACAACTGCTCTGCCTGACATCATACGCAGTTCTGGCTGTTCATTTATCCACCTTTCCAATACCAATGAAAGATTCCATTTATTTTCCTCATTCTTCCTTTCTCCGAACTACTACACAGACATGAGATAACCAGATTTGGGTAGTGAGAACTGTCCTCCCGGTTTGCCAATAACAGACAAAGCATCCCCTTTGTCTTCAGAGGTTTAATTCAAGATGAGGATGTCAACTTCCCTTTAAAAATAACAGTAAAAAAAAAATGAAAAACTAACAGGACATTTGAGAAAAAAAACTGTTTAATTAGTTTAAACACAATCTAAAGATTACAATACTGTGTTTCTTTTCCTTTTGATTTTGCTTTCAATAATTTATTGAGGTTTTCCCTATCAAAATGCTCAGGCAGTGCCAGAAATATTTTCCTTTAAGGTTGAAAATTCCTGGTATACCATAACAGGGCCCTGTAGAAATAACACATAATTATGCTCGGCTTTCTTTAAACAAAAAACAATGAACCTGCATTCTGACCATGATGTCTAGGAATGAAGGATATGTGTATGTGTGTGTTTTCTGAATAGAGCACTTATTAAGATTTTAATTTGCTGTCAAGGACAACTTACCATATCAAGATGAAACTATTTTATGATTCATTTACCAAGTGTGACTGAGGCATCTGAGATTAATTTAATCTGTGGTTGTGAGCATTAGTATTCATAAAGAATCAGAAGCACAAATAGAAGCATTCAGTCTTTCTTTTTTTTCCGAAGGGGTGGGTTTTATGTATTGTAGTGAAGATCACACTGAGTTGTAGACTTTTGAACATCTTTATGTTTAAATAGAAATACTGAACTGAAATAATAGCACCTGCAAAGACCTACTGCTGCTCCTTAGAGAGATACTTGAGTGAAATATTGTCAAATACATATACAAATGTAATTTTTACACCTAGAAAGAAGTATTTAACCCCCAGCAGTCTCAGTCATTTCTCATTTGGTCCAGGAATTATATGCTTGGCGGGGTTCTAATCTTGATTTATAATAGATTTAGAATGGAGTGGGGAAGGGATGGGATAGTTAACTTACAGTAAACTTGCATTTTTTATGTGTCCCATATCCTGCAGAACACAAGACCAAGACCAACTGTAGATTGCCAAATCAACAACATATAAGAAAATTCAGGTTTTATAAAAGCAGGACACTATTAACCCAAATACCTTCTTCATTATCTATCCACAGCTCTTTGATCTCAAACGACCTCCCTGATGGCAGAGCGAGAGAGGAGGATGCAACGCTCTTCTTGTCCATATGCCCAGCACAAAAACTGACAACCACTACGGCTGCATCTCTGTCAACCACAACATGGTCTCTAAAGTGCCAAGGCTGGCCTGTCAAAGAGAACATGAAGGGACAGATGTTCTTGTTGATTATGTGATTTGCACAGTGATGTAAGTCCTTTGACCTAAAGATTTCTCCTGATTCCTACAAGTGTGACTGGAGAAAAAATGTCAGCAACAGAACTGGTGTAGAAAACAGTATTGAAAAAAGGGAATTGTACCTACAGAGGACTTTCCCCAAAGACCCTGGTCTCTTACAGATCTTCAGGTAAGCAGACTAATGCCTGTTAAATATGCCTTCAGATGCCAGCAGAATAAGAGATGTAACAACTCACACTGTGGCAGAAGTAATAATACAAGGAATGACTAGAATCCAGAGAAGTTACAGATTTGAATAGGAAATACATTCAAGGATATAATGATTCAATCACTCCATATTTGATCTAAGGTTTTTCTTTTATTCCAGTACCAATTTTGCATTTCAATCTAGACAACCTTCAGCAACTGCATGTATATTTTAAAGCTCTGGCTCACAGAACAGCAGACTGATTCTGAAACAGCTGGCTAGGAATACAAATATTGAGGGTTGCTGGCTGTGTAAAGCAAGCTAATTAAGTAAAACACTGATTCTTTAACTTCCATAGACATAGCTATATGACACTAATAATAGCTTGGAGACAGGAGATAGTAGAGGAGACAGTGAAGGAGTTTCTTGGCTGAAAAGTAAAATACATGTACTTATTTAAGGGAAACTCATTTAATTGTCTGGATGTATTTAAATAACCAAGAAGATAATTGTTGTATTTGTACTTCTTCAAAAGGAATAATAGAATGAAGTTATACAGTAATGGGTAAGCAAATTAACTCAATAAAAAACAATATTTCACAGCTAAATTAAGTGTGCCTAGTTTTATCCACATTATATACGTTAATCCTAGAGTACACAAAAGATTCTACCTTTTATAATTCACAGTATGTAGTCAGATGTCTTTTTTTTCCTGTATTCATCCTCATATCCCATATATCTACTACTTCTGAAAAAAAATCTGAATTCGCAAAGTAGGAAATATCTTCTGTCATTAAAGAAAATGACCCTGCTTAATTGTTGTGTTCTTTCCATATTTCAATACATAGAATTGTATATTATAACACTGGTGGGAATTATGAGAAACTTCTAGTTCAAATTTTGCATAAAATAGGACATAGGGCCTTACTGAATTAATTCATGTTTATAGGAGACCGTAAGAGAAGGAAGCAGCTAATTTTGATTTTGCAGTACCTCTTTGCAAGCCATGACTTTTCCAAAGGCGTCATCACCAGAAGAAGGATTTGCATTATCATTTTGAAGGTAACATTCAACAGCTACGGCAAAATGAACCATCAAGCCTATTCTTTGCCTTCAGGTTTTCTGTTTCAGTTAGCAAACTTCCATAGGACTTGCATGCATGAAGAAAACCAGTAGTGCCTTGCTGTCACACATCGGCAGGATTCATTGGTGAAAGTATTAGAGTTAAAACCAGCAGTCTTACTCATGTATTTAAAGGCTGATGTCCCTTTTTTTAAGGACCATCATCCAGACTGAATTGATATTAAGATTGAAATGTTTTCTTGAACTGGGACCAAACCAGCCTGAATAGTAAGATAAAAATTGAATGTAGTTTTCCTTTAAGAATATTATCTGTTGTATAATGATACTAAAGCACCTCAAACCACCACATGATAATGGAAGATTCCTTAAAAAGAACAAAGGAAAGGAGCTTCTCAACCTAATGTTGATCTAAATTTTGGGTTGGGTTTTGGGTGGTAGTTGTTTTCTTACTTTGGAGACATTTTAACTCAAAGAAATTATCCAGCCACAAACACAGTCAACAGATCGGAAATTCTGGCCCTAGGTTAATCTGTCAGACATGACAACAATGTCTCTGCTTGTGAGGAGGGAGTGAAATCTGTCTCACAAATATCTTCAAAATCTTTCCATTAATGCTTCTACTATTTCTGATGGAACTGTAATTGAATTTTGAACCACAGAAAGATCTGCCAAAGGTTCTGGTTTTGGAGTGCTGCACATAAATGGGAAAGTGCCCTTGGAAAGCCAAAAACAGTTGGATTCTTCAATCTGTAGCCATTTTTCCATCATTCTTATTATAATATACTCTATAAATATTATTTGTGGAAAACTACTTAGTGCACTTAAAAATAATTTAAAAAGCAGCTAAAGTAATGACATTTTTAGCCCCTGCTATACTGTGTATATATGTCTCTATTTAAGGTATTTGATTTTATATTTCTTTATTTGAAATAAAGATAAAGTGATTTTCTTTAATTTGCATGCACTTTAGTATTCTTACCAGTTCTCCAAACCAAACCTACTAAAGTCAGCAGAAAAAGTACCCAGGATTTCAAGTACATTTTGATAAAAAATTATTGGAAATTTCACTGAATTAAAACATTTAGCTATTTCAATAAGAACATAATTACTAGTCCAGGGAAAAGATATATTTGAAATATTTTGCTCCCCTATGAATTGTATGGGTTTTCTTTTATGTTTTGTTTTGTTGTTTGTTTGCTTTTCTATATTGCTGCACATAACTAAGGAAGAGAAACCAAACATTAATGGTGGGAAACTTAATGCTGGGCAAGAGTGTCTTAAAAAAAAAAAAAGTATCGGTGTTCACGTAATTAAAATTAGCATAACATCATCTCCCAGTGTTATTCTTGAACCATATGAACAAGGTAAAATTTAAATATTTTACTTCTGTATTTAATATTATATCATGTTCAAAAAGGCAACTGCATTTGAAGTAATTCAGAATAGAAGAAATAAGCATAATAAAAAGAAGTAGAAACCTGTATGACAATAAAAGAATTTAAAAATCTCTGTCTAAAATTTATCCAGGAGAATGTAAAGGAAAGATCAGATCACAGTGAGTAAATTTGAGAGGGGTTTTTTGATACAACCTTTAAGCAGTTAAGTCCCAGGTAACGATCAACCTAAAAAACATTTAAGAATTAGGTAAATATCTCAATTCCTGCCAGAAAACTTCCTAAAGACTTTCTGCAGCACAGGGTCAGAATTGCTGTGATCTTGGCTATGTTCATCGCCTTGGCTATGGTACACAGCTACATTCTTGTCCCAGGAACACACCTACCTCTTTTTTCTGGGTTTTCCTTGGAGTCCAAGGGACTTGAATATCAAGAATAGTGATAGGTATTTAAAAACTGTTATGGATTTATAGCATGAATTTTCCCACTTCAGTCAGTTTTGGGCAGAATCTCAAGGTGAAGACTGAATGAGTTTTTTGAATCACAAATCTGAATGTACATTCCTCATTTGGCTAAAATCCCCTTTTGGAAATGTACGTTTTCTTTGACTCTTGCCAACAGTACCTTCCCAAGGTCTAACATGATTTCAGAGGATTCATTAGACAATAAAGACAAAATAGGAACTGAAACTCAGTATGTGTAGGATGCAAAGAAAGGTCACCTTTTTAAGAACAAGAGTAATTTACCCCCTAAGGAATTCAGTAGTTGAAAATATTCTATCTAGGTAGTTATAGCTTAGGACGTAGGATAACCGGGCTTAAAGGCAGTGGCAGCTATCTGAAGCAGGGCTGAAATGGGAAACTAAGCAGCCTTTGCAGAGATGCGACAAGGAGTCAGATGCACAAAACAGGGCAGGAAGCAAGGACTAAGCAGAAGTTAATACCTGCTCTGCAAAACTTTAAAGCCATCAATGTATTTGAACATACAGTTCCACTGTTAAATACGGCATCTGTAGGCAGGCCACATGATGCTTCTCAGGCCTCTCCCTTTTGGAGACACACTCATTTCAGAGAAACACTTTATAACCTTAGTCATTAGTCTGTGTGTAATCTGCCTATTAAATATAAATAGCAATTGGTACAAACCTATCTATTTGTGGATCATACAATAAAAAGATTCTGCAAAACTATGATTTGCTCTTCCCATGACAGTTCTGTTCCAATGGTCTCAATTCATCAATCCGTGTGCTTCCTTTTCAGCTGTGACCAAATCATTCTCTATCATTCCCAGTGTAATCTTCCACACTTAACACAAATCTGTGCTAAGATCTAAAGACAAAGCATGCATTCTAAAGTGAATTTCTAAAAGAAATCCTAAAGAGCAACAGTACAAATATTAAGATGGATAAATCTGATTTCATTAACCACACAGAAGTTGTGCTACAGTATACATGATTTCACAAGGCTACGGTATCACTAAGTGGATATTATTGCCAATACTTTTTGTTTGTTTGTGATACACATCTGCCAGTGACTGGAAAAATAGGAAAAAATCTAAAGCGCTGACACACCAAATTGACTGCATAGTTATCAAAAAATAAAGCTTTCTTAAGCAAGCAAGCTACCTTCCATTCTCCATTGTTGACAGAGACGTTGCTGTGCAGTCAGAGGGGAGGGGTGAGTTACAATGTGGTGACTTCAGTGGTTCCTTTCTGACACTTCTGTGCTCCAAATTCCTCAAACATACAGAGAAAACAATTTTCCCTCTTATTTTTCTTTTCCTCCAGATGTGTTCCATACCCCTTTACGCAAAGCATAACTTAAGTTTCCTCTTCAAAACAAACAAATAAAAGAGTAAATGTAATATTCTCCTTGGTCATTTTGCCTTTACATAGTTTTTAGGTTAGATATATTCTATTAATGTCTATTTACTTTGGGCTACGCTTTGATGCTCTGGTTCAATAGTACTTTACATCATGAGTGGAATTTTGATACCACTCAGATTTTTGCAGCTTACTTCCATGACAATAGGTTTTAATATGTCATTTTCTCAACAAAGTCAATAGGGCAATGTGAATAAACTGTTGTGCAAATGAATTAGATCTGGAGAAGTCTTCCTGAATCAACTAGGGGGTCCAGACCATCACAATCTGGACCCACCAAGAAAATTTACACCCACATAATTTATGTGGCATTTACCGAAAAGAATGCAATCCTGAGGAACCAAAGTCTATGGTATATTACATAAACAAATCTGGTTAAATTCAAGGCAGTTAGTAATTTGGCAGTTAAATCTTCTAGGGACTACTGTAACATTGAAAAAAAGAATGAAAGCAAAATACTTTTCTTATGATGGAAAAGACTCAATCCACACATATTTCCAAAAACACAGAGGCTCTCATTTTCCTATTTTCTCCAGATAATGAAGGTTCTGGACACCACTAACTGCTAAATCCTGTCATTTCCGGATCATCCCATTGCAGTGGAGAACTGTTGCCACCCGTTGCATCTGTCTGCAGCATTTCCAGAAGACAGATTTTGCAACCTGAGTCAGTTCAGCTGTGTCTGGGCTCACAAGTTACCTTGTACACAATAAAAGCCATGATAATAAAAGAAAAGCTGCCACAGGTCTCATTTCCAAATTTTACTCGGCTCTAGGTGATAGAGAATTGCGCATTTACATGTATTCTGTTTGCAAAATTTCTGCACCCACTGTTTTTTGTTAGCTGTGTTTGGATTTTTCTTTGACTTTTAGAACATTGCTCATTTTCCTTTCTATTACCTTCCAGACAACTTCAGATTTTATGATTTTTTTCTGACAGCTTTGATCTTGATATTTGGACCTCTAGGTCAGCAGAAGTCCTAAACCCATAGTTTATATATGCAAATGTTTATGAATTTTTGAAGCTTAATTTACTAATTTTTACATTACTAATTTTTACATTACTAATTTTTACATCTCTGTAAGGAGAGTTTTCCCTGGCATATCAAGTGTACTCACCTGCTTAAAAGACAATTGGTTTGAGTAGTGTAATATCTGTATTGTGCAACTTAGTGGATTTCTAACTAATCTTTGGAATTCATATCCTTAGGTGATGCAATTGTCATTTTGCTCTTACTGCTAAAAAGTTCTTGGAGTAGATTGCTTACATGTCGAGACTGATACTTCAGATCTTTCCTCCAGGTTTCTGTAAACGTCCACACTGAGAAGAGCAATACTACACAGAGTCAAACAGGTTTATTTCTCCTTACAAATATGTAGTCTGTAACCCGACATGAGGGCTACAAGTATGCTCTGTGTCAGAGTAGGAAAATGGCCAAGGAACATTTCAGAGTCCTTAAAAATCTACGGAACTTGTTTACTACACCTGGAGAAGTGCAATGCGGGGTGTGTATTCATGCACCGGGTAGGCTGTCAATTCTGCAGCAGAGTATCAAGGCTGAAAAGGCTCTATGGCTGCACTAGAACTGGCATCGACATTATTTTGGGCAGACACTTTGGCAAAAGTAGTACAGCCAGAGGAACCATGCTGAGCGGGACACAAGGAAGCATGCCGGACCTGTTCGTAAAACAAATGGAAATGTTATTTTAATGGAATGACGGAGGTGGGCAAAGATACAAACTTCCCAGTAAAGAAAAATCGGAAGGAATCGTTGGTAGTAAAAGTTTAAAATACTCAAAGTGAAGTTCAAAGATGGAAAGATGAAACTGGAAGTGGAAATAAACTGAAAGAGAGCTATCAGCTTTTTCCACACAAATCACGGGGATCGTATGACACAGCATTGAAGACATATGGGTATAATAAGGAAATATGATGTAACTGGCATAACTGAAAGTTGACCATATTAGGAAACTGACTGGATTATATAAATACTCCAGAGCCACTAAGTTTATAGCAAGGATAGTTTATATAATAAGAAATATTTATAGACTTAGACCTCCTGGTTATGTAGAAAGAACAAGATGGAAAGTATTGCAAATGTCAGTTATACCTAGCTCTTATACAAACCAAGGCAAAATTTTGTATCAGTCCAAAATATCTCCAAGTTCAAAGTACATAAGCATTACTTCAAAGAATATTAAAAGTTGTGTCCTGATAGTATATTTTATTTTTAACACAATACACTCATTATGTTTGTTAGTTTACATTTTTATCTGGTAGTTCGTTCTATTTTTTCTGAAAAGTGTGAGGGTTTTTTTTATGATTTTACCTTTCTTCCTACTGAGGAGTGCCTGGACTAACTGTCTTAACTTCATAAACGCATCCAACAATTTGTCATACTTCTGTGCTTAGCTGCCTGATGTCCCAGTGTTTCTCAGATGTCTATCCAAAGTCTAAATGAAACCTAAAACCTCAAATGGAATGAAAACATAAATTGGCCATGATTCAGCAATCCTTCAGATGTATACATAAGTCCTATACCTCAGTCAGCTGTCATGTAAGCCTTCATCCAGGGCATCTTACCTATCCAGCAAGCACATACTTACATGTTTAAGTCTCGCTGAAGTCAGTAGACATTAACCTTCCTGTTGAAATTGCTAGGAGCTTCTTAGACATAAACTAATCATACTTTGCTAAACCATGACTTTAATGTTAATGTTTCAGCATGTTTTAAAGCAGATGAGTTTGGTGACACAGAGACGAGAAACAAAACTTCTCACCTCTAAGACCTTTCTATCGTCTCTACACTGATAGTACTAGCAACCTGCTATCATGGATATTATCCACTGATATATGTAAAACAGTGAGTTTCAACTCCATTCCTAGAGGATTCACATCACAAAATACTTAAAGGTCTTCTTACTGATTTCAAAAGAAGTAGCACACAGAACAAATATTCCAGTGTTACAGTGATTTTCTCCAGCTCGTGACAGTAACAATTTTACCTCCAAATCTAGAAAAATTATCTATAAATTTGAAAATGCTGAAGATATTCTGTTATCTAAGAAGAAAAGTTAGCAATAGTATTTTCAAAGAAAAGTATGCAAATGAATTAATTAGCCAGCTCTTGGTAATTTTGGTAATTTTATTTATATTGCTACAAAAGTTTATAATCACAGGAGATCTACAGCTTCTTCTTCCTTATTCTAGTACACCAGCTGTGACTCAAATGTTTGGGTTTTTTTCAGCAAGTGTAACTGGTGATACGTCCAGTCCTGACAATTGAATACAACTAGATGAGTGTTTCAAAATAAAGCAGCACTATTGCCACTGAAAACTTTCTGAGTTCAATGTACTTTAGAAAATGTAAGATGGGAGAGAGAAGCTGACTAGGAGTTAGGGTCACTGGCAAATATGGCAAATACTATCATATATTGACATCAGCCATAACTATTCTGAAATATCTTGGCACAGACAAACTAGTGTAATGGGTAGGAACAATATCTCAAGATTTTCTTCAGAAAAATATTTGAAAGAGCTTTATGTATAAAATAGGAAGGAATCATTTCTTATGAATAAATATAACAGCTTTTTAAAGTTTGAGAATTCATGTGCTAGAATTTAAAATACAAGGAATTTACTGAGAATAAATTTAGACAGGAAAGTCTTCAAAAAGCATACCCTCAAAAGGAATAACATACTTTTCCATTCTTGTTTATAAAGGCTATGACAGCTAGTTCAGTTTGGGGTGGAAATGAAAATAATGGAGCTAGGAGGGAGGCTTTACAAATAATTTCCTGCTGATATAACTCTATTGGCAAGATATAATCAATCTCAATCACATTTGAGTAGTGTCACCACAGGGCATTTAAGTAGGCCAGCATATGGTTAACATTTGTCTGCATTAATAAAATATCCACAAAACCTTCCAAAATTTCATGGACCGTCAGTCACATCAAACTTAGCTAAAGCTTTCATGACAAATTTATAATGTTGGACAAATGACTTGTAAATTGTACATGTTTTGAGTAGTTCTGTAAAAATGAGAAACATAAATGAAAGTTTTAGTGCTTGCATGCCAAATTCTGAATAGAGTCATGAAAACCAAAATGGCAAATGGCATACAAGAAGGGCGGTGGTGACATTAGCTGAAAGGATGGAATTGTATTAGAGATAGCTGTGATTGTTGCAGGTTATAAAGCAAAGATAGGGTGAAGAAATCCTAGTTTCCTAGTAGGAAACTGGTCAGTGAACCCAAGGATATCTGAAAACATGGAATTCAAGCCTCTCAGATAATGACAGTCTTGCTATGAACATCTGGCTTTAAAGTCAAGAGAACTTGGCCTTCCTGTCAAAATCCTATTTACACCCACTGGCCACCCTGTCATTCATAGGGGCTTTTGAGATATTTAAAAACTAATGGAATCAGTACGATCCAAAGAAAACATCCTCCACCCTTTCTTCATAACCAGTGCAGACATTTTTTTTCTGTGCCTGTGTGCTGTATTTATTAACATCTCTGCTCGTAGCACAAAACCCTCCAACTGTTCTACCAACACTATCTAGAACCTGCTAATGAAAAAAGCAAATATGCAAATGTCGGATAATCTGTTATTTTGCTTGAAAGGACCAAGACAATGGCACGTGAAAATAAGATGTCATACAAAGGAAATGTAACCACGGGGCACCCCAGGGCAAGTGGAGCCCTTAGTTCCCAAAGTTGTTCTTACTCATGAATTTCCGTTGGCAAACGTCTGTGCATTCCTTGGGTTTCTGGCTGTTGTCAGCAGAAGTATGGATAATTCAGGGGTAAGACTATTCTGTTTAGTATTATTTGGCTCAATATTTTGAAACTTATATTTGAGTCCAAAGTACTAAAACATATCTCCCAAGGCTGAAATAGATACATCAGTTCAAATAAGATTTACAGGGGTAGGTCAGTTGGAGGCGGAATGGGTCAAAAACAAATGCCAAAATTAGTTCATTTTGAACAAAATGTATTTGGAATAAAACAGCTGTTACTTTCCTTCACCCACATCTTTCCATAAAGTGTCAGCCCTCAGTCACAAAATGAAAAGGATGGACCAAAACAAAATCCACACAAGAGAACAAAATGCACTGTGGGGATGAGCAGCAAAGAGGAGGCATCATTAAAAAATACTACTAAGGGCTCATCTGAGGATTTTTAAAGAAGAAATGTATTTCACCTGAAGACTTTACAGACTGAATAATAAAACTTTGCATCCAAATACATCAGTCAGGCCAAGATGTAAGAAGGAAATCGAAGAGACCATAATATATTTAGGCAACTGTTGCCTCTCACATCAAAACTGTTTTGTTTTGTTTTGTTTTGTTTTTTCTTTCTTCCAGTTTTCTCAGTGTAATTGATTTGAATATATTACACACACAGAATACAAGCACAAGTTGGAAGAGGAACACATTAATTGTATTCTTCTACATTCTCTTTCTCATTTAACACTATTAATAGTATAAGTAGTAGTCTAAAAGTATTTTTGTGAGGCTGACATAAACCAGTTCAGATTCCATTGGACACAGTGCTAAAATGTCCAATCTTTAGGACTGTTATCTTAAAAAACAGTGAATACAGAAGTGCTGGGAGGGGATGGCAGGAGGGAGAAATTAAAGTGAAAGAGCAATAACTGCATGTTGGGCCTTTTTTTTTTTTTTAATGAGTTTTAAAAAAATAACCTTTATTTAAATCAATACCAGAAGCAGCAGAATGCCCATCATGGCATTGAGAAAAACAAGATTTAAAAAAATTAATTATGAGGATGAATCAAGCTTCTCACAGCATTTGGTACAATGTGTAGTTTCCTTCTTGTCAACCAAAGTTAAATAAAGGGACTTGATAAGGAAGCATTTGCAGCATATTTATTTAACATGAGAGCCAATGTTTTGAAATAATACGTGTGAAATAACCGTATTAGGCTTGTTAGCATGTGTTCTTCTGCCAAAANCAATCCTTACTGGTCAATATTTGCTGGTGGATCTTTTTTTATTTCTTCCTATAGGTATTTCTTTATTTCTTTATTTTATTTTATTTTATTTTATTTTATTTTATTTTATTTTATTTTATTTTATTTTTTCTATAGGTTTTTCTCCTTTAAGCTCTCACATTTCTGTAGTCCTTATTTGCATGATACAAAATGAAAGATGTCAGGTTTATATTCTGTAGTTCTTATCCCACTTCCTCTAATTTGAAATTCCAGCTTTCCTCCTTTT
>VXBL01004884.1:2026594-2105404 GCA_013400195.1 Aramus guarauna | reverse complement strand
AAAAAAAAAGAAAAAATGTCTACAAGTGCTAGCAGTGTTAGCAGCTTGAGAGATCTTTTAGAGCTGTAAACACTGTTGTATACAATTGAACTTCTTTATTTTACTTATATTTGTTATGACCGTAACAAATATGGCAGCAAGAGGTGCAGGGGGGACAAAATTTGCAAAACATTGTTATTGAGCCTTATGGCAAGGTCTAAGTACATGAGAGAGGAGATTTATAAAAGAATAGCAAAACTAAAAATTCCTTCTCAATCTAGAGCACCCATACTAACCTGAAATTAAGTTTGCTCTGTGTTCAGATTAAGAGAAAGTAAGAAGTGGTGTTCTCAGCTAAAGACTACAAAAGTGAAGAGAGCAGCCAATCCTTACTGGTCAATATTTGCTGGTGGATCTTTTTTTATTTCTTCCTATAGGTATTTCTTTATTTCTTTATTTTATTTTATTTTATTTTATTTTATTTTATTTTATTTTATTTTATTTTATTTTTTCTATAGGTTTTTCTCCTTTAAGCTCTCACATTTCTGTAGTCCTTATTTGCATGTACCAAAATGAAAGATGTCAGGTTTATATTCTGTAGTTCTTATCCCACTTCCTCTAATTTGAAATTCCAGCTTTCCTCCTTTTCCTTTTTTTCGTCATTTATTAAATATTAATTTTCCCAGCAGCCCAAACATCATCCACAATAAGAAGTCAACAAAATCTACTCAGAAGCTGTAGCATTGGTATCTTCTTTCAGCATTTGAATGCAGCAGGTAACCTTATAAAAACACAGTGTGAATATGACAGACATTTTGTAAGCATACCTGTGATGAACACATGGCAGCATTGTT
The DNA here is from genome assembly GCA_013400195.1 of Aramus guarauna. NCBI lineage: Eukaryota > Metazoa > Chordata > Aves > Gruiformes > Aramidae > Aramus > Aramus guarauna. The sequence goes on along the minus strand of VXBL01004884.1, from coordinate 2,104,571 downwards.
TACATCATGGAAACCCAAAAAATCTCCATGGATATCTTAACTGGGACACGAAGAAGGAGACAAAAGGTGCACCCTGCCCTGTCTCTGACCGTTGCCAGTGACGGGATGACTGGGGACGACCGGAGCAGCAGAGGCAGGGCTGGTGACATTTCCCTGAAGCCCACTCAGCCTCCAGCGATCTGCAGCTCAGGGCCCTCCTGCGTCAGAAGTGATTACCTCTATGTACAGCAGCTCCAGTGGATTTCCCTTTCACCACATTATGGGATTAAATCAAGGCTAATGCTTGACTGGGCTGCTCAGGGCCTTCTCCAGGTGGGTTTTGAGTATTTCCAGAACCAGGAGGCTGCACAGTCTCTCCCAGAAGCCTGTGCTGGTTTGACTAGCCTTGTTGTGAAATATTTTCCCTTGCAACTAGCTGAGACTTTTCTTGCTGCAACCTGTAACTGTTGCTTCGTATCCTCTGTCAGTGCGTACCTTTATCTTTTGGCTGTTTGCACTCTAACTACCCATTTGGTATATGAATGCAGGATGTATAGCCCCTCCTTAGCTTCGTCTTCTCCAGGCTGAACTAATGCAAGTGTCTCAGCCTCTCCTTTGCACACCATGTGCTCCAGGCCCACAGCCATTTTGGTGGTCCTTCACTAGACATGCTTGCTGCAGATGAAAGGTGTTTGACATAGTTACGATGCTGCAATACACCAGGGTCTGTCTTAATGAACTTGCCTAATTCTGCAAATGTTTAGCACCCTTTGCATCCTATGGAAGAAGTTATACAGTGTAATAGAGTATTGAACAGGCTCATCCTTTGGTTTTCTTCAATCTGTCCCGTAGCAGGAATGTCCTAGTCTTTAAATTAGAAGTCAAACTGAGCATTCACACTCCTCACCCTTTATTACATGTTATAGACATCAATCATATCTTTCTTCAGGCAACTCTTTTTTTTGACATTTTAGTCACAATGTGTTCATTGCAATTTACCACAATTTAAGAGCAGACAGATATGTCTGCTTACTCCTTCCCCCATTACCCTACAGTAGCTGTTGCTATGCCATTATTTTCTATGCAAATCTTTTGAGTTCCTATACAATTATCCATACACGGCAATGAACAGAAGGAATTAGTTACTATTACTTTTCGCAGCAGCTCTCACTCATGCAAAACACGTAAGCGAGTAAAAGACGCTCCCCTCCCCTCCTTTCTGCATTAATCCTGGTTAACTTCCTGTCCCTTGTCTTCAGCCCTCACTGAGACTGTGTTTCTGTCTACAGAATTATTATAAAGTTTCCTACATGTTAACTGTTAATTTTCTTTAGCTAAAGCAATTCAGCGCAGTCATTGCTTCCCAATGGAATTGTTGCTTCTAAAGAATACTCCAAATTAAAGATAAATCTTGACTGCAGTTCTCCATGTTTGTGCTGTCTAATAAATAACTCAGTGGCTATGCACCTGCCCTGTCAAAAAGAAGTGTATCTAGGAATTCCCTAGGGAAAAATCTTTCCTGAATATTTCAGCATCTTGATGTACAACTACCTTTATCTGTCCCACGCTATTCCTCTACGGAATAACCCAAGGGATACTACAATCTGCCACACTGGTGGTGTGACTACTCTGAAATGTGTGGTGCTGGGCTGAGAAATGTGTCAACGGAGGGGCTCTGAAAGGATAGCTCCATGTTAAATGATTTATTGTGATAAAGTCAGCTAGTTGGTGTGAGCTTCCAAAATAAAATGACTACAAAACCCCACTCCCAGCAGACTGGAAAGTGAATGCTAAGTCATACTTTGTGAAGACAAAGAGACACTGTCCTTATGCCCACACAAATATAATCCAGTCCATGCTAGCTGAGTTTCCTCTTCAGTCTGAAACATTTTAAGACAAATTAAAGTGTTTGGGTTAAGATTGTCTTTTGTTGGTTTTGTTTGTTTTTGTTTTTTTTTCTTTTCCTTTTTTTAAGGTTCCAAGCAAATTCACTCAACAACTTTATCTCATTCCCTGCTTTCTGTCCTGTGTAGCTAGTCATCACCAAGATATGGACAAGCAAATAGACCTTTGATTCTTATTCCTCAGTGCATTGTTCACAGCAGAAAATCAGAACTGAGCTTGTTTTATCTCAAAATGAACACTCTCAAGTCCTGGAAGCATCACAGGCTTGATATTTCAGCGGGAGCCAAGCTTTATAGACTGCACTGCTGATTCACTAAGACCTTGTAATCTGGCCTGGTTTTCAGCACTGGATTCAAAGAAATCTCTTTGTAGCAGAGCAGAGAGAACGCGTTACAGAATTCCAAGCTTATTGCCCAGATTGCTCATAGGAGAGATCACTCCTTTCTCCAGAGCTCTTATCTCAGACAGGAAGAAAATCAATTGACTCTGAATAACCAAAAATAGAGTATATATTTCTTTCCTTTTAAACTGATCCAAGTCTAAATCAAATACTTTCTAATCAACACTCCTTTTTCTGTTTTTAAAAACATCATCACCAAGAATCTGAAGCACAAAATAACTATCCTGTGTTTTGCCATCATATATATGGCCACGCCCAACATACATTTGATTGCAACATACACACCCAACAGAGAAGAAATCTATAGAAGGGAAACATTAAAGTTCAGCCAAGTGATCTGAGCCCAACTGATTTACAGTAGGTGAAACCGGGTAACGGCTTCATCTGTGCAGACTGCCAGCAAAATAACCTGAACCTTGGACTCATGATCAGGAAACAGAGTTTTAAAAAGGTTAAAACGGTGTCATCAGAGACACATGCAGTTCCCCATATGCACATTCTCACTGGCCACAATTGTGAAAAGGTGTGATTCAGTGAAAGAGGGTTGATTTACCTTTGCATAATTGCTGCAACTACTAGAGTGCCTAGGTGGAGTTACAGGGGATCATCTGTCACCCGCATGCTCTGCAAACCTCTGCCCTTTGATTCTTTACCTGCACCCTAATTTCTTGAGAAGGGTTTCAAAAAACAAATAGAAAACTGATTAGCATAATTTCATGGAATGAATATGGGAAAAAGACAGTTTTGATGCTGTTAAAGTTATTTTTTTTGCCCACTGGGAATGTGTTATGTAAACAGAGAGAAAAGAAATGAAGCTAAAAAGAGAGCATTTCCCATCAGTATTCTTCATCTGTGGGAGATGTGTGCGGTGTGACAGCCAACAGTAAGGGAACATGATGACTGACATGCCACAGGAATAATGAATTCTGTCACTTCCCTCGTTGTGCAAGTGCCACAGCTCATTCCTATTCTCTCTGCATTCATGGGGTATATACCCACACTCAGTGCACGCCAGGAGAAAAGCAATACAATTTGTGGGCAGACCAGAGATTGTGTTTGCTGCCTGAAAAACACAGATTGTGTTTGCTGCCAAAAATTCGATATTTTAAAGAAGGTTTTGTTCTCATACACTTATGTATATATATAAAAATATTTAGAGGGCACTTAATATACCCTTAAAAGGTTTTCTTCTAAAAAACACAGTCAAATTTTCATTTATGCTTGCTGGAAAAGTTATGAAATTTTATTCAAGTTACTTTATATGATTATTGAAGTATGAAATAGATGTGCAGATATATGTGGACAGAAATATATCTGTGGTCTACTGTATTTGGGAAAGAAGCATATTTAATGAATAGAACTCATGACCTAACATGTCCAGTTTATTTAACATCAAATATATGCCATGAAAAATAAAATCCAGTTGGATTCCAAGTAGAAGGAACATACTTTACTAAAAAGCCACAAGAGGGAGTAAAGAGTTACTTTAAGAAATCTAAAGTTTATGAAAACACAGCCCCCTGTATGAGCATGTATCCTGCAGGCAGAGAGCAGCAAAAGTGGCACAGGCAGAACTGGACGATGATTCCAGGGAGACTCAGCGCTACCTGGCTTAAAAACATCTATCAGTACTCTAATGGGACTTCAGAAATCTATAGGTGTTCATTATTTAGTTGAATTTTCTTTTCCTCTGTTCTGTTTTTTATACAGTGAGAACAGCAGCTTAGATCTGCACAGAGACTTTTTATTCAAATTTAGCAATAACTTGAAAAAAACAGCTTTCTTGTCTGTCTGTGTAAGGTCACATTGTGTGTGCTAGTACATTGAAAAGCTTTTGGTTTGTCTGCACTGAAACATCACCACAATGCAAACCCATATAGCAACTGAATGTTAAGAGATATATCATAAATTTGACAAAATTTACTATTTTTGTGGTCCATCTAACTGTAGAATCAGCAGCTACGGTTCCCCAGTCCACAGTGAAGACAGGACCGTCTCCCTACTCTTTCTCTTTATGCAGGTTCTTTAAAGTGTTCAAAATGGTTTAGTGCAGTCCAGTTCTCTTGGTTTTTTTTTCTCCCTCTGAGCTGCATACATTCAATATATGTTCAGATTTCTCAGTAGGACAAGTAAACAGAATTTTGTACTCTCAAAGACTTTTGGGGCAACACTTTCTGTAGTGACCACCAAGAGCTACATCCAGCTCTGCCAAGTGATTCCCCAAAGGGTTTGGTAAGGAGAGGAGGGGGCACAGCCGGGATCTTTTTGCTTTCTGAGCTGGAGATTGCTTCTGGATATAGCAGTGCTTGGGTCAGCCCCGCCAGCCCAGCACCACCAGCACCTTCACGCTGCTTCCCTCCACCCCGACACGGGGCAGGGATGCACGCCGACACCACAGAGGTCACTGCGCCACACGGGCAAGCAGATCCTCAGCTAGGCAAATCCCTGGTGGTGTTCGCCAAGTGACACCGTGTTATGTGGGGATACAGCAGTCAGGCTGGTGCCAGAGATGGTGGGGAGAGAAATGAGAAACCAACATATGGGCCAGGTATGCTGCGCTGCCTCAGACCTACCACAAGCCTCCCCATAGCTCTTGCCACAGGCCAGGCAATGACAGGAGCGCAGAGGGGGAGACATCAATCTTGCAGTCTCCAAAAGTCCATTTTTCTCCCTTTTTTCCTCTATTTTCCACCCACTGCAAGGGAGGGTTTGACAGAACCGGTGCTGTACTAACCCAGCTTGACCATACCACTTCGGGGATGTAAGACACTGGCAAAACTCTTCATTTCTCCATCCGGCTTTCTTAGATGTGCTGTGGTTTCTGTGGGCTTTTTATTTATTTCTGGTTTTACTGAAAGTGCACATCTTCCTATAGGTGTTGGAATGGTCTGTGGCTTCCAGTGTGTGGCCATGCAAAGGTGTTCTCTGGTGCTGCTGGTCTGAACTCCCACTGTGTCGTCACCTGATGTTGTCCTGACCTCAGCTAGAAGAGAGGGGAATTTAGATTCAGTTTCTAATGCAGGTCCACTTGGGTCAAAATTTGCCTTTATTATAAGATATAAAAGAAAAAGTGACTGACACAGTCAAATGTGTATGAAGTGTGTTTAAGGTAATTTTTTTCCCTTTTAAAATTATTTTTGTTTGATTTTTTTATTTGGTATGCAATATAATTATGATTGAGGCATTGCTTCAGTCTTTGTGCAGTCCTGAATGCAATTTTGCTTTTCTGTGCCTTTGCTTTAGCATTAGTTGTTTCTGTCTTTGTTCACAACAACATCTGAAATAAGTTTTTCCATGATAGTGAGGAAAACTGGCTAGTGTTTCTCTGGTGGAACTGCTAAATCTCTACGGATGACAACAGCTGTTCTTAGAGCAATTGTTACTCCTAGATCAGCACCTCTCAAGTCCTGATGACATTTCTGCAGGCTATGTAATATTTTTTTTTGCTGACTGAGTCTGGGAGCCCAGCTGTGAATGTGTGAGAGAAAGCAATGCTATTGTGTTTCCACTTCCTCCTCATCAACAAGCAAGGGTTGTGTCAGACCCCACTGGTATGCTGCTGTCTGGGAAGGAAATCAAATTTTCAGCACCAAGGTTTCCTAAGGTGATTATGCAAAGCTTGGCTAAGACTACTCAGGAAAGGGATGGGGGGTGGGGAAGTATCACTGCATAGAAGTAGCAGATGATTATCATTAATTGAATGCATGTATTTGGCAACAAGGGAAGATAGTACATACTGTGCTATAACATACCAGATGGCTTCCCAGAGAGACTCTTCTGAACATACTAATATGTTGGGAACAACACCAGACTAAGCAAACACACAGACTTTTTCCTGAGACTTAATGAAAGCTAGATATCCCCATATTAAATATCTCAGCTCTCACAATTTGTCTTAAAATCTGCTACGTCCTAAAATACTTTTTCAGCATGTGTATGTGAAAAAGGTGTCCTATATCTAGCACCCAGAGCATTAAGGCAACCTGCCAGAGTGCTAGTGAGAAGGTAAACCAGCCCAGGAAAGAAGCAAGTAGACCACACTGGTGAATGCTTGTGAAATGTTGTCAATTCAGTATAACAAAAAGTCACCTAAGCAGCAGGTTTATTAGGCATACTGTTTTGGGTTATTTTTTTCCTGAGATGAATAACTTGGACCTATCTTGGCAAAAGGGTGACCAGGATTAATTTTCTCCAACAGAAAATGTCTTCCTCTGGGAAGTATAAAATAGGTCACAAGGTGACAAGGTAGCTTACAGACACACTTGAGTGCTGGAGGAGATAACAAAGACCTGTGTGTGAATTTCTCCTCAGCCTGCAGAGCAGTAAGTTCAAGTCAGTAAACTAAGGAATGATGGGGAAGGCTTTTCATTTTTTATCTCTGTCCTGTAAAGATGGTCTTGGCTTACAGCTTAGGGCCATTGTCCTGCAGCTAACTCATCATATACATCATATGAGGTAAAAAAGGAATCAGATTCATGTCTCAGACTGGAAGCACTCTAATAATGCCGGTCATTGGGAAAACTTGTAGATATTGTTGTGAGAGTTAATGGACTCTCTTGGGGGAACTCAAACCTGTTAGAGGAACACCTCTCAGAAGACCTAGTCTGATAAAATCTGAGGGTAGACCTGCCTCTTTTACATTTTGCCTCTCATCTATAAAGTGTACAATTTATTTTTTTTTAAATCATAATTTCTTTAATTGGTGGAGGGGAAATAATTTGTAGTGGCAAAATGTATGTTTAATACTTCCAAACCCAGCCATTCCTGCTGTTCCTCAGACATCTACATTCATGTTACTGCTAATGTGTTGGGCCTTGCAAAGCCCATTCCCTTATTCTTTGTGTCTGAAAGGAGTACCTTATTTCTAAAGTACTTAAAATTGTTAATGGAAGAGAGGAGGGCAGTCCAGGGAACAGTCAGAAGAGATCTTACATTAGCTAGCTAAAAGTTAATATCTAATGTGTGCTAGATTTAACAGAAATATCCCTAGGTGTAACTTTGCACCATTCTCTCTCCTTTTGACGATAGGCAGAACTATAGGCTTTAGAGCTTCAGCTTTATTATTATATAAGAAAGATTTTGGAATGTAGGATTTCCCCCTCTGAATTCAAGATCAATAGACTTGTAAAAGGCTGCTTTCTTATAGACTAGAAAGGATAGGAAAAGAAACAATGAATTTAAAGAATTTGTGAAGATCATAGGGAGGAGTTCTAGGCCTTGCTATATAGGAAATCAGGTTAGAGTAAGTAGAAATCTATATATTGCATCATTTTTGCAGATAATCTACTTAATTGCTTTTCTGTTGTGCAATCAGAAATAAAAACTAGGAAAAACTGAATCCACACATGTAATAAAAAAGACATTTAGTTCCAAGACAAGCACTGTAAAAGGGCTACCTTTATTTTTGCTTTTGTTGGTTTTCCAATTGAAATTCACCAGTACCTTACATGTAATTGACTGACCTATTTCTTCACCCAATCAGTGCCTGCAAAATTTAAATACAATGCTTGGACCACTGTCTTTTAAAAGACATTCTATTTATTTGTAGTTCAGTCCTGTATATATGATCCTAAATCACAGATTTGTGGGATTTACCACAAGCTTTTATCTGCTCTAAGAGTGTGCAAAATGTGTGGGGAGATACGAGGTTTAAAAAGAAATTTAGGAAATTTCCTAGGTAAGAGTCTCTAAGTGAAGTAAGAAAGGTCTAATACGCTCAGCATCACCCATAGACAACGTTAGGACATAGGTAGTGTTCTGCTATCAATTTTGGCATGTTTTGCCAGTGTAAGGGATTGCACAGAAGTGTATTAAGCTTTGAGTTAAGGCTAACGAGGATTTCTACTGCTATAAGACTTAGAGGTTGCAAATACAGTAAAGAGAATTATTTGAGTACTTTTAAAAATAAGGCTAGGCCAATATGATTCAGCAATACCAAATATTCTTTACAAACATTTCCAGTGGAATTTTTGGTTCTCTGTGAGAAAGAGAGAGAAAAATGAAAACGTATCTTTTGATCTGAAAGCAAAATGATTTTTTCACTGAAATTGAAAGGAGAACAACACTGGTACACAGGAGAAGGGAACAAATCTTGAAACCTCATAATCTAAAAAAAAAATCCAGTTGCCAAACTCCACTCAGCCTCTGTCTTCAGCTTCTATAAGATGTGAAGGAATTTTTTTATCACTTATGTTTGATGAGTATGCTAACTTTTAACTTTAATTCTAAGCCAGCCATATGAAGTGAAACGGCCCCACATTTTTACCTTCTCTGCTTACTTCTGTGTGGTATGATATAGAGCTACTATATCAACGTACTTAAAACTTTTTCAAGATAGTTACAACCCAACTGTTACAGGGAATTAACTGTATTGATTAGGGAACTAGTTTTCTCAGCAAATAGCACAGGAAACAACTCTATAAACTGCTAGTAGTGCTCAATGTTTACTGAAATGTCACAAGTGTGATCCCTCCGAATCAGCAGCTGTGACCATGCACAAATGCTGAAGGTCAAAACGGTGATAATCTACTACTGTGAAGGAAAGACTGCTTATGTCTTAGCTTTCAGGTTTCAAACATGCTTAATTGTAAAAGGCCATACATACGTGTATTGCTTCCTACCACTGGCTCCTAGCCATAAGGTTTTTTCCTGTGTATCTCACGTTTTAGGAAGAAGCAGACAAGACAGCAAAATCTGCTGTATCCACAGGGCATTTGCTTGTGTGCAGCGTAGGTTTTGCCCAATCTTCATGGAAGGGCACCCCAGACAGCTGCGGAAAGGCTTGTGCTATGCAAGTGCAAATGGTGTCCCACAGACACTCGGTCACAAACAACTCTTCAGGAGGTACCCAGTATAGGCAGGAGCTATCCTACCTCTATCACAGAAATTGATTTGCTTTGGGATAGAAAGATGGTTTTAACGCAGCTGATCTCTGCTACAGGTTGCTGTTGCTCTCAAAGTCCCTTAATAGGCTTTCTTATAAATAAGAAATATTTTCTGAGAAAAGCAATCACATTAATAGTAGGGAAAATATACTGTTTAGTCAATATATCACCTTAATTCAGAATCTGTGGGGTAATGGTGACAAACAGAAGCAGATTTGTTTGATGTGGATGAAATGGTGATGACTACATTAGGTGTTGAGGGGTGGGGGGGAAAGTGGCAAAATCCTTTTTTGCCTTTTGTCTTTGATAATTGATTCAAATACTGGTTAGAATCTCATGTTATCTTTAGTCATTTCTAAAAATAATAAATTTATGAACCTATTACTTCACAGTAAATAAAGAGTATAGTGTCTGAAATGTACTATTTTTCAGAGTTGTACCAAGTCACAAACCAAGAAAAACAGTTTTCTTAACAGTATCACATTTCAAAGTGTGTTGACAAGGCAGAACCAAGTGCTATACTCTAACCAAAAAAAGCATTAGAAGTGATAAGGATCATGTTTCTACGATTCTTATTGTAAAGATCCCGTGATACTTTCCCCCTCACATCTAGCCTACAATAACTGAATGTAGAAACTACACATTTAAAACTATAAATTTCGAAAACCACTAGATGGCACTAAATACCTGTCAATAGAGCCAGCTGTGCTGCAACCATTTGGTCATACTTTATGTCCTCTCAAGGAAGGACTGAAGGTGCTTGTGACGTCGATCTTCTGTCATATTGAATGCTCTCATTTGCTTTTCTTTTTTTCCTTTCAGTCTTGCCTTATTTAGATTAATGAATTTCAGCAGGTTTGAATTAATCAAACTTCAAGAAACCCTTTGACATTATTACATGAATAGGTTAGCATATGATACACACAATGCTAAAGCTCCAACCTACATATAAACTGGGGGGAAATTATTATAACTAAAAGGCACTTCTTGGAAATAGTAGCTTCTCCTGCTCTGGATAATAAAGAAGAAATTATTTCTGACCAAAAGTAACTATGACTCTGTCCAAGTTTTTGTTTGATAAACCTTGCGATACAGCTCAGTATGATCAGTCCTGAAGGACAACAGTGGGTCTGCCTCTCACAGAAACATTCAATCATTCTGGAGGATGGTTTGAAAGAAAAACAATCATATGATAATAAAGAACAATGGGTTAGTTTCTTGCAAGGTCAATAGATGTGCTGTTAAGAAGACGATCCTGGCAAGCGTTTTATGCCAGGTGTACAAGAACGTTCCCATGGTGGATCACAACGTGAAGGCCACAATTCCTTTCCTATGACCCAGCACAAGGTGCCAAGAACAGAAAGAGCTCTACATAAATTAAACAAAATGGCTTCATAAGGCGGAACAGATTTACTACACTATATCACATACATATGTCATGGTCTGGTATTTATGGATAGACTCAGACAAACAGGAAGAGAAGCAAGTAGGCCTCCACTGCAGCTGTGCTTGGTTTTGACATCAGGCAAAGTATCTATGGGAGATTAAAAAAATATAGTATTAGGCTTATTTTTCCTACCAGAAGTAATATGAACTCATTTTAATTCTAAAATGTTTACATGTTGCTGCTTTTCTGAAGAAAAATCTGATTCAGCTCATAAAGGGCAGGCCTACCTGTCAAAAGAATCCAATGAGAATGCTGATTCTTGCACTGGGAATTAAGATGTATTTTACTGAACATATAAAATGACAACATAATGACAATTCCAGCTTCCTAAGTCCCCAGTAGAAAATAGACAGATTAACTGTCACCAGAATCAGCTGATTTTATATACGTTCCCGCCACCTCTTTCCCAGCAGATATAGTTGAGTTTTCAACTAGTCCTGTTGACTGAAAGAGAATCCCCTCTGATTTTTACTCCTGGGGGCTGTTTGGAGAAAGCTCAGAGGAGCAACCACCTGAGTGTTAAAGCACTTTGCCGAATGGCTGGTGTTCAGCAGCTTCCCCTAAACCGGTTACAATCAGCAGCTCCAAATCTCATAAGCATCTTGTGGGTTAGCAGCAGACAGCAACACAGCTGCAATCCAGTAGAAATTTCAAGCATTCTGTGCACAAAGACTTTTCAAAACATGTTTTCCAGTTGGTTGAAAACAGTAGATGGAAATAAGAGATGGTTTACTCTGTTCTTTTTGAAGATTTATATGGCAGGTCTATTGTTTCTTTCATACCTTTTTAATGGGCCGATACCAAATTACTTCAAAGAGGTTGCATTTATTGCTGCAACAAGTTCACAGTTCACCTTAATCCCAGGCTTTACATCGGTGGCAGGAATAGATTACAGAGACAGAAAGTTCAGTATTTTTCCTCTCTCTCCCCATCAACAGACCTGTGCTCCAACCTCTCACTTGTTTTCTTCTTGTATTTTTGCTTATCTTAAACATCTTTCTTCTCTGTAACAACAACTGATTCCTCCACTGGTATTCAAACACTGAAATGTCGAAAGAGGGCCAGGACAGTGTTATAGTGCTTTGTGAAATGTGTGACATTTTGAAAACAAAATACAAGTACAAAGAGTTGCCACCTACATCTCGGCTGAAACACACAAGTAAAGAAATAAACCTTATCTGAGGTGCATGTATTTGAAATGGGAACCTTTCTATTTACTGATACAAAAGCCTACCAGCATTCAGACCCTTTGTGGCACTGCAGCAGGAGCAGCTGTAGATTCTTTACTTTGGCTCTTTAATTAATATCTCCCTGCCTTGGGTTTATTTGCACAGCAGCAAAGCTTTAAAAGTGTGTTGCAGCTTCAGCATTAAGTGAAGGCTGAAATCCATTTTCTGTTTACCTTGACCTTTGTTTGGCTGAGACTACCACATACATTTAGCCATACAAAAATTTAAATTCCTTCCAAAATAGCTTCTTAAAAAGGTTCGTATTGCTGTTTTGAGACTCTTGGGTGGAGGGGATGTATAGGGTAGGTCTGTAGTTTTTCCTGTCCCTTAATCTATCAATGAAACACTTGGGCACACTCAGTCAATATTGTCTGGAGACGTGGGGAGTCACAGCCAGCTGCCTGTTGGCTGGATCAATATCAAAGGCAAATCTGGAGCAAGACAGACTTCGGAGAGCCGAAGGAGGCTATAGTATAAAAAGAACCAAACCTAGAGAAGTGAGCCCGCAGAACTGCAGAGCTTTCTTTCAATTAGTCATGTTGAACCACTTAAGCATATTTTTTTTTCCTAGCTCTACATACTTTAGTTTTTTGCCTTTCAACAGGACAGTGTAGCCAAATTAAATAGAAATTACCATACTTATTAAATGGCAATTAGGGTTTGTTTGCTGCATTGCATTTCTTTCAAATTAATTTACTATTGCTATATTGGTGAACAGTTAAACCATTTGATATGGTTGAATGTGCACATTAATATAATTTAAAGAGCATAATGATTACCCATTTTATTACTTCTGTATTGTAATGCTGAATTAATTTATGCCAGTTATAGTTGATTATTATGCTTATTAACATCAGTAAGTGCTCTTTAACAATCAGTTGAGATCTAACACTAACTGCCTTGTTAGAGCTAAATTAAATGCTGGAGACACTCTGCTCGCTCTGTTACCCTATCCAGTTTCACTGTAGTTTTCTTCCCTCTACCTAGTAACCACAGAAGCTGGATTAACTGCAGCAATTATCTGCCTCATTAGCAATAAACAATAGTAGCTGGCTGCTGGTGGTTATTGTGCCACAGGTGCACGTAGCCATTACAGCTGTCTCAGCAGACAGAGGGGGATACAGTGAAACCTCCTCTCTCTGGAGTGGCTAATCTCCAGGAGATAGAAGGTGTTCCAGCCTGCTAATGACAAGGCACGAGAGACAATGTTGACATGCTCCATAAAGCTGCAGAACAGGGCAAAATAAAAAAATATGGCTGCTGCCTCTTCATGACTAACTTAAGCAGGACATATAGGGGGGATTTTAATTACTATTTAGACAAACCATAATGCCTACAGTTAATGTAAAATATGTAGAAAATGTATGTTCAAAGTTCTTGACTTTTGCCTATACTAAATAGCTTCATGTGAATAAATATTGCCACTTCCAGCTGCATCAGATCAATTTAACTGCTGATTAAACGCAAGTCTTTTTAACTAGAAAAGTCAAGGGTGATATTAGAATTTTAAAAAACATGCTGGAGCTTGCAAGTTTTTCTCCATTTCAGGAAAGGGTAGATATGTGTGGTGGTCCCTGCTCCAAATCCTTCTTTCTTTTGTTTTCCTCATTGAGTTCTTTATGTGAAGTAAAAATAAACCCTGAGACTATCTATAGTGATAGACAATATAGATGGAGGATTTTGCTGTAAGACCCTTTGCTGAAGGTGCTGTGATGGGAGATGTTGCAGAGACAATAGCACAGCAAGGAAAATTCAGGTGATCCCACAGGTTCCTGACGTCTTGATAAAGCCAGATCAGTAACCTGCTGCCTGCCCAGGACCCTGGAGCAAACAGCCCCCTTACAACTGGCGAAAAAATCTGCTGTCTGCAAAATGATACTGGATTGTTTGCTAATCCAAATACTAAATAAACTTTGGTGACTGGAGATGCTGAATAAGGATATAGAACTTCAGAGAACTCCTGCCATCTGTTTATAAAAGAGGCTGTTGGAGAAAATATTACATATATTGTGTTTCATAGAGCCTGACTGAATGGGGTTTCGTTAGGGTTTATATGCGGTTGAAACATCACACAGCGTTTGCATGTCTGCTTGGTGTGCTGTAGAGGTTTTAAGCAGTCTTTTCATATACATATCCCAGGTCTAGTGGGTCACTTTACCTGTATTCGTATCTTTCTATGTCTACCTGTATATCCTGAAACAGGCATACAGACATGTCATTAACATGAGATGCTGTAAGATATAGCACCACAGGAATGGGCAAAGGTGCACAGAGCAGTGGAACAGAAAGCAAACAGTGACCACATTATGATTTCAGCTAGATCTCATTTTGAAATGGTGGGTGCAGGCCCTTTCTGAGTCTGGCTCAGCTAAGTAAGTCTGTACATGGATATCCTTTTTTGTCAGTTAAAGAGGAAAAGCTGCAGGTCTTTATGGCAAAAAGTAAACACTAGTGTGATGTACTAAGGAATGAGTAGTTTCTTTGGTGGTATCTTCCCTTCCCAGCCTCCCTCCCTAGGATCACACAGCCAGAGCACACCCCTGGGATGTCTGGAGGATGAATCCTTTCCACTTCAGCCTGAAACCCAATAACTCCATGCACCAGTCTATTGCCAGAAAGATAAGAAAAAACGCACAAAACCAGCTACATGAAGGCAATCACCAGCTCCAAACTAGAGCAGAAGAGGAGAGACTCTAATCTCAGATCATGCCAATCCCAAATAAAAAATTGCTTTATAAGCTGCAGTCAAACCCCTAAGTAATAGTGGCCACAGTGTAATTGGGTTTGACAATGAGAGCAGCATATGCCAAAATTAATCATGATGCTAGACTGTGTAAAAGATAATGGCCTAGAAGGTCCAAAAAAATCTTAGACTAATTGGGAGAAAGAATATCAAGACATCCCTGTATTAGTGTGGAGGAAGTTCCTGTGAAGGATAAGGACCCCCAGAAACCATGTGTAACATTGCAAGGAGGGAGATGCAAAAGAACTCACTACTGTTCTTAATAGCAATGGTGTGCAGAGTGCCTGAGCTGTTGGGCAGAAATGCTTCAAAAGCTGCAAACCTGGTTTGGTGAAAGACAGTAGAATGCAAGTGAAATCCTTACAAATAAAAGTGTAGAATAAAATAATCAGGCTATCAAAAAGAAAAAAAAAATCATACCTATTAAATACAGCAGCTCAGTTTGATGAATTCTTTGATCTAGAAGTAGGGAATTAAATAGGAGGGGAGCAACTGAGGAAGACGGGAGAAAATGTTCATGGAAAATATATTGACACCATGTTTTCATGACAGGATGTGGAGTTGGTTTTATTTAAGGCGATAAAGATGATCAAGAGGAAAAATTCTGGTTTTCTGAATTTTGTTAGCAAGAAGTCATGGAAGGTTTGAGTCTTAAAGTTTGGATGTACCACCATCTGCCACTGCAAGCACAGAGGAACCCTTTCACTCTGTATGCATCTTCCAGACTCAGACCTGTCAAAGCTGGCAGGTCCACAGGCAGTAGGTTTTATGTGTCTCATTTTTGGACCTATCATACATGCTCCGTAGATCTGCACGTACGTGACAAGCCTGCTGTATCACAGACAAGTCTGGACTGCGCAAAGCAGAGCAGCTTTCCCCTCGGTGTGCAGTAGAGCTGCTCTTTATAGACACCATGGTCATTTGTCTGGGATTTTTGAATGTCTGGTAGCCCGGGCTGCTAGCCATCTTGAAATCTAGCAGTCTACCATCAAGACCCAGAAAGCTGGCAAGTGTGAAACATTTTTTCTTTTCTTCTGTAAGTGAGAGTTTTTCTCACAATTCTTTTAAAATACAGCACTCATTGCTGGCCTCCGAACATCTGCTCTCAGCTGGAGCAGAAGGGATACCAGACAGCTACTACTGGGCATATAATTGAGGTATATAATTTCCTTTTGGAGAAAGTGTGCTGGCAGCTGTTGCTTGGTAGCCTCCTGACTTGTGTGTTTACATGCATCTTATTCACAAACTTCTTTATCTTTCAAAATTTGTCCAGGATTCAAAATAAGATTTGGACTGTCCCTGAACCCAACGTGATTAGACTCTGCAGTGCCCTTCCTCTGACAAGCTGCCCTGATTTCATTTCTAGCTGGCTAAATCCTACTGAATATCATGTATTTTCCAGTTGTTATGTGAACTCCAGATGTTTCAATGAAGAGGAAAATATAGTTTGACAGACTACTGCCACTGCGTCTTGCCTTACAGGTTGCTTTTTGTTGTGTAATCTATTCTCTTAATATGTGATATAACCTAGTGGGTCAGATCATCAGGTTGATACTGCTACCAGTCTACTAAAGCAAGCTTGGTTTACCCCTCTTCTGTGTCAGCCTTCTTTTCTCACCCCTTTCTTTTGGTTCCTTGTGTTACAGCAGCAACTGCAGGCTTCAGCTGAGATGAGGCTCTCAGTATGTTAGGCACAACAGAAATGCATAAAAAAGACTGCCATTCTTCCAGAAAGTTCGGATCCCTGTTCAGACAGCCTAAATCCCACAAAAGTCCTGATGGCCACTGATTTCAACTGTTTGTTTCTAAGTTATGCTTGTCTTTATTTAGGCTCAGAAGCAGAAAGTGAGATACCCACCATCCTCTGACAGGTCTGCGGCAGGGTGCAGTGCAGAAGTTTCCTACTTTGAGATCTAAGTGCCATGCAGTGTTACTCGTGTCCCCACTTTAATCCAAGGATGTTAATATTTCTGTATGAAAATCATAGGATTTTCTTTACTCCTGTACGGTGCAGTGTTTAATGATGTCTTCCTACCAGCTCAGAGGCTTGCTGTATTTCCAATNAAAAAAAAAAAAAGAAGGGGCTTTGAGCAGAGCCTGGCTGTTGAATGCTGTGCACTCCTCATAAGCACACTGCAGGCCTTCCTGCAAGCTGCCTGATTGACAGGTTTCTGCAATCTTTGGAGACAGCCAGGGAAAGAGAATGAGAGAGACATGTTCAGAAAGAGGTTCATTTAGTGTGTCAGAAATAAAAGCAGTCCTTGAAATCTCTTTGGCGATGGGGGGGCGGGGGAGCAAACTCTGGTTTGCAAACAGCTGAAACTTCATCTCTTCTTTTCTCCCTCCCTCCATGTAGCACCCTTATATTTCAATGCTAAGTGCTTTTTAAATTGCTCCTGGGGTGACTTTATTTACATATTATAATGTGAAGTAATGAAGGGAAAGGGATGTTATGCAAAGCAATTGCCTCTCGTCCCCCTCTCCGGAGTGCAAGGGCCAAGCACATTTCCTGCCATCTGTTTAACTCCATCTCCTGATGCTCATAATGAACCTGGCAGTGCCGGGCAGATGGAGATAACTGGCAGGCATGGCTGTTTACTTGTAACGGCAGCCCTAATTTGTTAGACTTGCCAGGCAAGTCCCCAGTGGTCAGGTATTTCATAGTGATGGAGGGTTATTAAAAGAGCTCAGGTGAAGAAAGCTCTTCCCAGCATATGGGCCTGGGCGGAAGGCTGAGTTTTGCCGCTGTGCCAGAACAGCAGCAGAGCTCGACACTGCTATTAGCTGAACTGGGGCCAGGCTCGCTGACCTTGTCTGGTGGCGACTCTCACTCGGTCCCACACTGACCTGGGCTTCGTTAGCTGCACCGCCATCTGCCACAGATCATATTTATCTCAACTTAAGACCTCGCTAAAGAGCAAGGGGAGAAATGTGATTAGGTTTTTGTGTGTTGGCTACAAGGCCATTTGCCTGGTAAAAGGCGCATAGGCAGCTATTCCAGGGGAAAAGCCTTTATTAGAAAATAAAAGGATAACTGACTAAAACGTCAATGTCGTGAGAACACTCTGGGGGGTTGCTGTTTTGTTTATCTTTCTACAGCATTCATAGCTTTTCTTTTCTTCCCCCTCTCCCTCTGGTATGGAGTTAGAGATGAGAAATTGAGAGAAATAATTATTTACTGTCACTGAAGTTGGTTCATTAATAAAAAATTTTAAAAGCAGAAAGAGAGGGGATTAGAGAAATGTGAACCTTAGAGTTATCTCATACATGGGACTTAGAGGAACAATTATTTTTCTATTCCAGGATTAGTTTCCCTTTTTTAAAAGTTGTCAATTATATTACATCTGGGGCCAATTTTTGACAGTCTCATCAAATCTGGAATATAATTCAAATAAAAAAGAAGACAGAAAGCTTTTGCAGAAATAATTCCTGTTTCCTAGAAATGTCTGACTAATCTCTTATCTTCCAGCCAATTGAGCATTTTAAAATCATATCTTAAAATATTTTGTACACGATGCACATATTGTTTAGAAGTGAAGGCCAAGTGTACATAGAGATGCCTTCAGAATTTCCTGGTTTAAAGCTTGTATTTCACTGTGCAAACTATGCATCTGCACATTTACTCATTCTGCCAACACATTTGGCATTCCCTACGTTGAAGTGTGGCCTCTTTGCCCACAAACACTCCTTCCTGAGCTGGCTTTATCAGGGTTTCAGGCCTGCTTGAAACAGGGGAGGTGAGGAAAAAAAAGGTTGCAGTATTCACTTTAAAAGCCGTAAGTATTTCAAGGAATGTACACTTTTGAAAATATATATATGTCCATCAGCCACGTGGTCATCACCAGTCTAACTCAGTATCCAGCAAAGGCAGTGGCCTGTATCAGCAGTGATTATTTGGGTAAACTAATCAGCAAGTAACTCTGAATCCATGTGACAAAACATGAGCTTGCAAGAATTGTTTATTTGATGGTGGAGAGACAGAATTCATATTATCTCTACTATGAGCTATTGCCTAAGACATAGCTCTTTCCTTTTCTTCCTTCTTTTTGTCTTAGGGTGTCATATTGCTTCCTGCAATGTCACCTTGCATATGTAAAGCCAATATACTTCATCCAGGCCGAACCTGACTAATCTTTTGTTTAGGAAGGATGAGTTAATCTTAGACAGAATAGAGCAGTATATGTTTAATTGTGATTGGCTCAAAAACAAGCACCTGCCCAGGTAACAAGTATGATTTATTTCTCTTTTTATAGAAAGAAAGTCTCCATATTTTATGACTGTTCTAAGACATTAAAGAAAACATTAGGCCTGAAGGTTACTATTCATCTAATTTGAAATGTTCAAGGATGATACACTTTAAATCCAGGTGTCATAGGCTGTGATCCTGCTGACAGCCTTTTTATGAAGTATTTGAGAGATATAGTGGTTTATGTAACAGCAGTAAGGGACTCCAGTTTCTTACCTTTATAGCTGATGAGTTCCCCAATATATCACCTTTAAAATACATGCCAAAATATTTACTGGAACTACAAATGCCCATAATTTCTAGTAAATTTAAGAATTGCCTTCTCTTAGCTTCTACTGCCTGTCTACTTCAATCTGTGCATGAGCTTCCAGCTGTCAGCTTACATTAATATCTTAGATTTCAGAAACCAATGCAGACTAAAGGAGAGATATCATATAGAAATTATTTTCTCTCTCTCTTTTTTTTTTTTTTTTTTTTGGTTTGTCCCTGTATCTTAGTAAATTAGTTATTCTTTTGGGGAAATACAACATCACAGAAAATTCATACCTATTTCCGTAATGAGTGAAAGAGGAATTTCCATTTAGTGGAAAGATAAGCCAACTGAAACCCACTGTTTCTGCTCTGGTAGCCCTACAATTCTGAAAAATCAAAGCAGCTTTTTACCCAGAAATAAAATCTTACACTGTAAGTCATTAGCATAATTCCTTTCTACTATTGGGGGGGGGGAACCACAGCCAAACAAAACAAACAAATAAACAAAACACCCAACCAAAACTCAAAACCAACCAGCCAAAAAGAACCTCAAAAATAAGTTCTGGATGTTAGAATTTTGGCATGCCAGAAGCCATACATTTGCCTAACATCTGATCTTTGCCGTGCTGCCCTTCGTTACTTCTGAATACAGTATAGGGGAAAAACTCCTTGTTGACACTCCAAGCAAAGTCTGGGACTGCTGAGCAAGTAAAATTCTGCTGTTGGTCTCTTCCCTTTCAATATAAAGGTCTTCATGGTGCAAAGCGACTAAACAATAAGCTGCTTGTTAGTAGGTTATCAGTGCACCCATTTTGCAGAAATGCCAATCTAGCAAGGTTCTTTCCACTAGTTTTCAAGGGAGCCAGGAGGTTTTCAAGATACTCTGTATACTGGAGCACAACACGTTTTGGTTAGCACTCGAGACCTGCTAATCCTTCTGTAAATGACTGCTTTTGTCCTAAAGGTGTAGAAAACTTCTGAGCTTCTTATTCCATGCAATATACTACATCAAATGGAAAGTGAAATAGCTCTTACCATTCATGCTCGTTTAATTAAAGAATCATCACTTTTACAGTGAAATCTCCATGAATTTTAAGTTTGCCCTAAGGTAAGAATATCACATATTTTTAAATAAACAAAGGTTGCAATGGTGAGTAAAGAAAAGCCTTCATAGCAGAGAATCTTCATGTTTCCAAAAGAAGAAAAAAAAATAGGAAAAAAAAAGAATATGAGTTTGGCATTAAGACTGCTGTAGAATCATATGACTGAGTGATTTCAAGTTACACAAGTTTTTCCACTATGTTACCTCACAAGTCAGTCAGAGGACATTGCTGTATTAGACTTTCGGGTGTTATTCCAAGGTCAAGAATCTCTCTATGGCAAATATATAGCTAAGTGTTACAGTAACAAGCATAGCAAAAATAATACAGCCAGTTTTGACAAATATGGAAAATATCTCTCACATTCTTAAAGAAACAAACAGTAGAAAAATCTGGCCATTGTTGAATGTTTTCCCAGACGTGAAAGATTTCTGAATGTGGAATAACTGTCTTGTATTATTTTACATAAAATATGCAGTGAATGCTACTTAAAGAGAAATCAATTTTTCCATTAATAATGGCTACAAATAGTTTTATTTGATTTCTTGCTTTTTATTAGTTCCTTCACCACCTAAACCAGTGGCATTTGGGCAAGGACCTAGCTCCAAGCATCAAGTTAGCACTTCATCGCTGATAAATGGGTCTAACAGTAGTTAGAGGCAAACTAAACTGTGTCCAGTCCTGCACTATGCTTAGTATCACTTGCCTATTTCTCTCTTACCTGTGGGAAATGTCAAAGGGAATACAAAGTATTGCTGATCATTTATAATTATTTCCTTGTGTATCCATGAATGCGATACTCTTAAACACATGCAGGATGCTGCTGGCAAAATAGTTTGATGCTTTCAAGACTGCTGGGTTCCTGTTTCTGTCTCAACAGGTATTTAGGAATATCTGAACAGGTATTTCGGAATACTAGACAAAAGAAGGTATCTGCAAAAATTAACGTAGGTAGGTGCAAACACACTGGGAAGAATTCAGCAGAAAATGTATGAGTACTTTGAAAAGATTACATAAGACTGAGTTGTCCAAAGGAAATGTCCCATCATTCAAGGTAAAGTACATTAAGAATTACTTCCTTAATTTTTTTGCAGGCTGGTCAGATTTATGTTCACATCTCTGTGTCAATTTTTCTTTAAAAGCAAACATTTTTCTTCATTTGCTATTCAGATTTTGAAACAGTTCTGTCAAATTTCATGTATCATCACTATATATGAGTGTGTGTGTGTATAGATATGTCAGAAAATTATTAGTAAATATTCAGGACTGAGTTAATAACAGGAAAGTAGTTTTCTTTGTGAGTTGATGATGTTGGCTTGCACAGTACATATAAATCACCTCTCATGTAACTCAGCACAGTGTTATTAAGGTAACACAGTGAAACTGGGTCATTAAACAGGAAATGCAAACAAATTCACAAGGCTTGTGAATGAACTCAGTAAATTAAATCACGGGTTTATAAAATAAAATATCTTAATAATGCATTCATTTGCAAATTTGTATCAGTATTCAATTATTTTTGATATTGCCAAAATATACATTGGTCCAGAAAACAAAAGGACTGTACATTAAGTATGGAGAAACTACATTCATAACCCAAAAGCTCATACTCTTATTTCATGCTTTTGGTGATTAAGCTGAGGTATGCACAATGTCACTTATAATACTGTATGAACATGCTTCAGTATAATGTGGTTCTATTCAAACTCCTATTGAATATTGCTTGAGCATTCATTTAATGGAGATAACAGGGATGTGTACACCAGTATTTAAAAATATATTGTTTGACAGTATCTCCGTGAATTGTCTCTTTTTCTAAAAAGCAGAGAAAGTGTTCAGCAATACTTATTACATTTAAGGCCCCTAAATATTTATTTGTGAACCCACTTACTAAAGAAAATGCTTTTCTTTCAAAAATAGCAAGAAGAATATTTTAAGTAATTTCTTCATGGGTGTTCTTACTTCTCCACACCTTTTCATTCCTGTTAACGTCTCCACACCATTAGTCACATAGCATGGAAAGTGACAGGACACTTTCCAGACATCAGTATTGAGTGACCAAAGAAAGAAGGAAGCCAATATTTAAATGTCTTTTATTTTCTTTTCCATGCTTTTGTTCTCTGTAGGGATTTGAACACCTGAATAGAACTGGATGTCTAACCTATAATAGCTTCCTCATTCCATTGACAGTTGTTTTCCTAAATATTCCCAAAGGTCAATCAGCTGTTCTATAGGAACTTCTTCCACTCCCACATACGTTGAAGAGGAAGGCAATAGATTCAGAAGTATAACTTGAAAACCCAGGGTGGGGGAAAGTATATATCCCTCATCACAGGTAGCAAACACAAGAGTTCATGAAAATGGGGAACCAGAAGCCAAAGAAAGAAGAGCAATGTAAATATTCCTTGCATAAATTCAAGATGACCAGTCGTATCTCAAAGCATATTGACATGTCCCTCTGTAGTCTGAGTATGCATTCTTTGATAGTGCTATCATTATGTATTCCTGGAAAGACATATTCATCTTACCTTTCAGATGTCCCTTCCCTTATAAAAACTGTAAGAAAACCATCTCTTAATTCACCTACAACACAGTTGCTCTCAAGACGATTATAATATCAATATATGAGATTATAGGCTCAGGATTTAACTCATGCATCTGAGGAAAAAAAATGGTATCTTATACTTGTAAATCTTTTTCTGATTTGTGATAATACGTGAATATACGTATGGTATGGTATTTGCATCCCAGGTCTGAGAAGTATCTCCACAGTCTTTATTGGGTAATACTTTGTCTCTTTCATTAGAGCTGAATACTACTGCGAACCAGAAGATGTGTTTTTGTTGTCAGCTTTTCCTGGCTAAGCTAGTCCACAAATCTCTCAGTATGGATACAAGATGATCCAAGACCAAAATTCCAGCTTTGATTTTGGTATTTATTCTTTATTGTCCAGTGATATATCCTAGTAACATATGTGGTAGGACTGTTTTCCAATACAATGCCATCAGTACTGGTAATAGAATATGATAAAGTAATGTAACAGTGGCAAGCAGGCTCAGACAAATAATTCCATAAAGAAGCAGGCTGATCTGAAATTGCTTTCTTGCAAGGCAGCCTCATTACCCAACCCTGGAGCTACCTGTGTGGTAATCCCAAGAGCTCCTAAAGTGGAGAATAGATACATTCTTTGTACGTAGGATTTATCAAGATCTGCTAAATTTAGGCTACTCTTATAAATGTAGTACAGCTTTAGGGTTGAATTAGTCTCAACCAATTTTATGTGTCTAAAATACAGGACTCCAGTTTTAGCCAGTTGTTCAGACTGCCTATATAGTCAATGGAAAAAGTTTCCTCCCGTAAGATAATTCATCCTATCTATTTTAGATGCATCTCTAAAGAGGTATAATTCAGCCTTTGGAGATGTCTATATCTGCCTGATGATCGTAACATAGGCTAAACATTTTAATCACTGTAGTTAGAGCATACCTAAATTCCTTAGTCAAGGCACCCTAAATTCCTACACCAAAACTTCATCTGCCAGTTACATGGCAGCTCATTTACTTTCCATTAATATAAGATATATACTGGGTTTTTTTTTTCTTCTTTGAGATTTCACCAGAGAATTATTCAGAGGGCAATATCCAGTGCAGAAAATTGTTATAACACGGTGAAATTACTACAGACTTTGGAGGAAGGAAGTGACAATTACCCTTGGTAAAAGGTGCTTAAGAGACACAGAGAAATTTAGATTCTGTTGCACAGAGCATTATCTATGCAGAATTATGCTGAGAAATGTAAGTATAAATTGGGACTTTTGAAAGCTTGCATGATATTACTGTCAAATTTGAGTTTGGGGACCTGATTCAGACCCACTGTGGACTATACAGTCACAATAGCTCAGTTGCTCTAGAGAATAAGAAAATGCCAATATTTAGAGATAACATGATTCTTATAATTTTGATTATCTGTATCATAAAATGGAAAGAGTACTGTAATTTCCTTTGGCAGCATGGTTAGCATAGGAGGAGTAATCTCAAAGGAACAGTGATCTGTCTGACTACATGCGTGAATAGGTGGCTGTCAAGTTTATGCTGCGCTGTCTTCAAGTTGGCATCGTGCCAGCCCCCAGGCAGGCAGAAGGAAGATATATGTGGAAAGAGGTAGTCAAATTGCTTCCCTATGGCTGCTTTATAAACATACATATGTTAAACACATTTATTAGGGCAGTCATCAGCAGCAAGTGCAAGGGCCCTTCTTCTCCCTCATGAGGGATAGTTGTTGCTTACATAGGAGTGAGAAGTTGGAAGCCGGCCCAGAAATCTGGAAAGCATATTATGCCGGATTCCCCACGGAGGATCACTTTGCTGCCAGCGTATCTTGCTCTGGGGTTTCGACACTCCATCAATCTGGAACCTGGCAGCCACCATTCCCCAGCTCACCTCGTCTCATGCAGCGAGCAGACACAGTGCAACTATTTGTCTCAGATTGCAGCCCGGCCGCTCAAGGAAGGGAAGAGAGAGGGAGGGAAACAATAAGCCTCCGGCAGAGCTGTGGTCTCGCTTGCGCAGCTCCAGCGAGTTGCTTGTTGCAGCAACATGGCCATTTGAATGACAAACTCGCTGCTTTTCGTTGGACCGCAAGCCACAGCAAGTGTTGCTGTTTGCACAGCAATATGGCCTTGAGCAAGCAGGAGGAGGAAGGGCCCAAATGGAGCTTTCAGACAAAGTGCTGTCATTTACTTTTCAATATGAGCTGTGCTTATAGTTTGAAGACTCCAGAGAATTTTACAAATCTCAATTAAATCTCAAATAACTTCTACTTAGGAGTGCAGCTGTTTTTCAGTGAATATTGTATTCCTTGTGGGAAGAAAGTTGCTGATCTCTTCTCCTGGGGACCTTGACAAATGTGGAGGGAAGATCAGCGATACACATTGAATTGACCAAGGACAGGAGATGCAGTCAGTACACTCCCAGCACGGTCAGCCCTGCCCACATTCACAAAGTGGTGGGACGCTTTCAGCCTTCGATGGAGGTCAGGTTGCCTGTTTAGTCCTTGCTCCCCCCCTCCTTGCTGTATTTCCCTGACATATTTCCATGCACACAGAAAAGATCCTGAGGAAACAAAGAGAGCTGAAGTCTAGCTCTAAAAGTCAGCAATTCTTGATTTTCCTCCTCTTCCCAAGCAGCAGTTGATTATGCTCTTCATTTTAGTTGTTTACTACTTCTGATTGACTCTCTGATCATCTTTGTGGCCCTCTTGGGGACTTGCTCCAACAGCTCCATGTCCACCTGATACCGGAGACCCCAGAGCTGGACACAGTAGTCTTGGTGGGGTCTCGCAAGAGCAGAGGGGAAGAATCCCCTTCCTTGACCTGCTGGTCACACTCCTTTCGATGCAGCCCAGGACACGTTTGGCTTTCTGGGCTGTGAGTGCACACTGCTGGGTCCTGTTGAGCTTTTCATCAACCAACACCCCCAAGTCCTTCTCCTCAGGGCTGCTCTCAATCCATTCTCCGCCTAGCTTGTGGTTGTGTTGGTATTAGCATGCACGGAAATTTTTCTGTAGCTTAAGGCAAGTCATTACCATTGTCCTCTGCTTGCAATAAATCTGTTCTGTCTCTCAGTTCATACCACATATAGATTTTGAGAATTACACACAAAATTATACACTGGCTGTGCAATACATTTATGAGGTTGGCTAAAGTTTGTACTTTCAATTAATCTAAAACAAAGAGTGGGAAGTGCTTCATTGGAGTGCAAGTGCTTTTCCATCTAGCAAAACCAAAATACTTTTATAACTTTGTAGCCTGCTTAGATTTTTACACTTCTAGTTTCACACTTTGGAGTGTGAAGCTGGAGGCAAACTTATGCTGGAGGCTTAAGGCAAGGCGACACATAGACAGGGCACAGTCCTCTGCCTGTTCTCTGAGACAGATGGGTCTGAGGTAGCTCCAGTTTGGAGGCCATCCAGTTGCATTAGCTCATGCTGTGATTGAGCTAATTAGTTCTACTAAAAGCTTGAATCTGACAGTGCCCAGCTGGGGACACATGGCCCGAGAAAGGTGAATCCAGCTCAAACCCCAAAGTTGTATAGTAATTCAAATGGACATTGTTTTCTGCTATAAAATACAAACCTGGGGGTCAGATCTGTAGTGGGGCACATTGATTTAAGTCTGATGTCTGCTGGAATAAACAGACTGCTCCCAGAAGAGAATCTAGCCTTATCTTTTCCTCTTTCTAAAAGAGAAAAAGGCAAATGAAAACAATAAATTCCTGATGTGTGACTGACTAAAGGTATAAAAAGGATTTTTTTCCACCCGTTTTGTTACTAGTATCACCAGTGAACTATCTAATTATGATATACGTGTGGTCTGTATCCATAGGCTCCATGTGACATTTTGAAATGGTTTCATTTCGTAACATATGCTCTGGACAAGAATCATCCAATGTAACATATGGCTTACGGGAACACAGGAAAATAGTGGGTTTTCATGGGAATTCTGTGTTAAAATTAGGAATTGCCTCCACCTCCCACAGTGCCTTGAGTATATAATAGGTAACTTGTTCATTCTGTTTGTTAGTTAAGCCTAAAAAAAATTGGTAACACACAAAAAATAAAGTTGTCTCTACTTGGACAGTTGCCAGTATATCTAGATACTTATTTTGCCCATTGCCACTCGCAAATACATGCAGGAAAAGGAACTTTGGAAATACAGAATCATGCAGATCATTGAAGTCCCTTCGTTTCTATCTTTTTCTCTGCCTAAGTACACACACATGCACATGTAGGTACTGTATAGGTAGCAAAAGTGGGAAAAGAGAGCTTTTAAGCAAAATCCAAGTTTGCTTTCTGCATTTGCATCTGGTACTCATGTCTGAACTATAAAGACGATTTTTCCCTAACTGACAAGTTTCATGCTTTGGTTCCAGGTGTGTAGTTTGGATAATTGATCCTGTTTTTTAGGAAATTCCCATGATCTATAAAAAAGTCTAACAAAAGAGAAGATGCAAAGATGACCCTAGAAAGTAGTCTTGGCTATATTTGGAAGTCTTAAAAAGCAGGTCAGTCTTTGGATTTGATAGAGACAATTTTGAATTAGAAATGAAAGGTTTATAATGGAACTGTGTCACATCAGTTCAAGTCTTACAGTAATAGTTATTCTTAATTTATTTCTTGTTCAGAACAAAATGAGTTTCTTGTAATGAGATATGTGGGAATTTCAGTGTCCAATTTCAGTTAAACTTCTGCCAGATAAAAACTATAAAATTTGAAGTTTAAAATTGCAGGATAAAAATGCTTCTGTAGAGGCTGAATTTCATCTTGGAACTAATATGTGAGGTGAGCCAAAAAATCTTACATTCTGTATGTACCTAATAATATGCAGGAGTAATGAGACTTCAGTTAAAGATAAATTTTATCTTCCCATACAATTTCAAAGGTAAAATTCACCCTTCTAAAAGAAATAGATGCTTGAAAAGAAGCAAATGCCCTTGAAATGTTCAGAAGCCACATCTTATCTGAGACTAGAAGACTTTCTTAGACTTTTTTCTTTGAAACTTGAAGAAAGTAATGAAAGTATTGTAAAGGTATAAGACTAGGCCCTTCAGGGACGTAGTTTCTTTTAATTTCGCTAACTTCAGGTAATCTATGCTAATTTACACTAGGAAATGTTGTTTTCTACAGTGTTTCAAATAATTTCTATGGCATTGAACTTTAGAAGAGTCCATGCATTCTTGCGGTCCTTAAAATAGGTTGCCCTTAAACCTCAAAATTATTTTATGTCAGCAAGGCTTATAAAAAGCCTATTATTCATCTTTGGTGTAAGAATTTTTATGTCTATTTTTTAAAGGAATCTTGAAATAAAAGCTTAATTATAAATGACTTAATGTTGGCATGTTATATTTTACTGCTTATAAAAACTCCTAAAGATACTGTTAATAAGAAACAGCTGTAGATTTGATTTCTTTATCATACTTTTCTCATGCCATCTGGAAACCTATTTTTCATTTTTTGGTATATATAACATTCATAGAATTGACAGAAAGTTCCTCTTGAGAGTGGTTCCCCAAGCATTTTCAGAAATTTCAGGCCCTGAATGGGAGGCACTTCCAGACACTAAATGTAAGCCCAGGCTGTCCAGGCTGATTTCATGTAAGGTACGCATCCTGTGGTGTTCTGCTGAGAGGTGTATATAATATTCCAAAATATCTGCCATTTCCAATTTTATCCCCAAATATTTTTATCTTGTGTTGGAGACTTTTCTTTTGAAGACTTCTTTGGCAATATTTTTGTTTTCTACTTACATTTTTATTTTTTCTTCTCACAGAACTGTCATAGAAAAGCAATTTTTTTAAACATCTTTCCTATACAGACAGCAAAATGTTCCTTCTGTCTCAGCATCTGCCTCAGTGATAGTGACCAGCTCCCTTTCTTCTTCATCCCTGAGAAGAGGGAAGAGAGTGGCTCCCTCTGAGCCCCAGGGAGGCCCCCTTGCCTCTGTGACTTCAGTTTTGCATTACAAGTGCAATCGATAACTTTCCACTGCCAAAAATATTGTTGTCCCTCTTTCCTTACTAGCTGTTCCTTTCTCCATCTCTTCCTGCCAGAGAAAATTAACAGTAACCCAATTCCTACTCATTATATATTCCACTATATCAGTTTTCCCAAAACTGATGAAGCTTTCTGATCCAAACCTCACAACCAATACTGAATTCACACCTTCCTTTAGACTTTGGTGACCTTGACACATGTTCTTCTTCCAAAAATCTTGTTGGATTGTGATAACCGTAACATAGTTTTCCCCAATGTCCCCATCTATGATTCAAATGGGTCTCCCTACGTGAACCTTGAATGCCTTAATTCCTCCCTCCACCTTCCACTACAAACTGCTGCTCAGGACTCTGGTTATGGACTCTTTCTTCTGTTACACACCTCCTTGGATTATTTTATACACAAATTCAATTTCCATCTCTGTGCTGACAACTGTAGAGATAAGTCTGTCGTTCGGACTGCCTCCTGTTCAGTGTGAAGTCTCAGACTATCTCTGATAGCTCATCATAGCTCTTCAACTATCAACTCGGGCACAGCAGCGCTAAAAAAGTCCTTCACTCTGATATATTTCTGCTTGATTACACTAACCAGTAGTGAACTATCCTGCAAGTTCCTGCAGTCTGGGAAACAACTTCTTGAGTAGATTTTCCACTAGATCCTTTTACCAGGGTATGCTTAATTCTCAAATACGGGTTTCTTCATAACGTCTCAAAGACACAGCATTTCATGCCCTCTCTCATAACGAAAATTTTCACCCAGAGTCTCACTAGTTCATTTCTACCGTGGTTTCACTTGACAGTCAGCTAAAACAACCACACTGCAGTGGGATTGGGGGAGAATGTTGAAAAGAGAAAGGTAAAACTCATGGGCTAAGATAAAGACAGTTTAATAGGACAGAAAATGAAGAAGATGATGATGATGATAATAATAATAATACAAATAATAATAATAATACAAAACAAGTCATGCACAGCACAATTGCTCACCACCTGGAGTCAATGCTTGGCTAGTTCCTGAGCCATGCATGCAAGCAAAGCCAAACCAGGAATTCATTCATTACGTCCCATGGCAGGCAGGTGTTCAGCCATCTCCAGGAAACCAGGGCTCCATCACGCGTAACAATGACTTGGGAAGCCAAACACCATCACTCCAAATGTTCTCCCCTTCCTTCTTCCCCCAGCTTTATATGCTGAGCGTGATGTCATATGGTATGGAATATCCCTTTGGTCACTTGGGGTCAGCTGTCCCGGCTGTGTTCTCTCCCGACTCCTTGTGCACCCCCAGCCTACTCGCTGGTGGGGTGGGGTGACAAGCAAAAGAGACCACTTAACAATAACAAAAACATCTCTCTATTTTCCACACTGTTTTCAGCACAAATCCAAAACATAGCCCCATACTAGCTACTGTGAAAAAAATTAACTATCCCAGCCAAAACCAGCACAACTTCTCAGTTACCTTAGTTTTTTCCCTTGGATATTCACACATGGGATTGGCCTCTACACACCAATCTGGTACGGCTTTGCAAAGATGATTTTTCTGGTGTGCTACTTTCATCCTGCCACCTTTCTTTTTCACATCTACCAATTCCCCAGTCTGTTTTGCATCAGCCCTGAGCCATTTTTCCTCAAGTCCTCACAAAATATCAATATCCTGAAAATATTTTTCAAGCCTTAACCACAAAAGACATTGTTCTGGCTTTGTAGCTTTGTGCAAATTTTTTTGAAACTTCTTCCAAATCATCTGGCCCACCTAATCATATTTGCTGTTTGAGTGTAACAGTCTCGTGACTTACATAAAGCTTGTGTAAGCATCACTGAGGTCACAAGCTGACAGATTTTTATCTTTTGTGGATACATTTTTCATAAGCACTCCTGAAGCACCTATATCTCACAAAAGGAGAGAGAATACAAGCACCCATGTTGACTGGTGCAGTTTACTTGTGTTTAGTTCTAGAACAGGAACACCAAGTTTCTTCTGAGGATAGGTTTACTCAACCAGATACAAATATGTCAGCATACATTCAAACAGAGTAAATATTATGGTCATATACAGTTACAATTGATTATTTAACATATGCAGCATTGCCTCTCAAATTCTGTATATGTAAAATGGCCTCTGCAGTTTACAACTGTGGTAAATCAAAGCTGATACAAAACCACCCTGTGTCTGACTCTTCCTAGGTATGAATTTATGCATGTCACTGAAACGCCTACATTTTAGCAATACTTGCATTTGACTTTGTCTCTGAAGAAAGGAGAAACCTAAGTGCCTGTACAGGGAGATTCAGTCACCTCCCTTTGCACCATGGACACAGGGATTTTGGAAGGTCCTGTTCCTGAGTTTCCTGACTTAGATAAGTGCCTACAATTAGGTGAATAAGCTTGGGTCTTACAGGTTTCAGTAAAACTGGTATCAAAAATTATTTTCCTTTGCTTTTGGTGAAACAAATAAAATATTTTCTAAACAACTTAAGCAATATCCAGACCCACTTTTTTGTTTTTCCTAGACAGAAGTCATTGCATACAGGACTCTCAGTAATGTGTCACCTGAGTTTGAATCAGAGGTGTTCAGCATGTACCTGGTGCTACTTTTCCATAATATGTTCATGCTGGGTTTGTGAATATCTGCATCTGTGCAGCATTTTATCTCTCTCTTTGCCTAGAAATTCTGGCTTTAGCTAAAGTCAAAATTATATGCTAGTCTAAACCTTGCAACATTCAGATAACTGTTTAATTTATTATTGTGAGTTTGGGTAAAAAAAATAATTGAAAAAATAGCCTTTCTTTCTTAAAGAATGCATAAAAGTGTTCATATTTAGGACTTTCATGGCCTTGATTATAGTTTTAACTTCAGTTATCAGATACTCAAACATTAAGAGAATACTTGGAAAAGACACCAAAACTAATTGCCATCTCAAAATCTAAATTTATTTCTGTTTTTCATATTGCACACGCCTGTATGTATGTATTTTAAATTCCATTTTAGAAAATGCAAGTTGTAGGCTGCTTCTTTTAATTTTCCACAATATTTATGCTGTTAGACTAGAGATGAACAAATTATAAAAGATACATCAGCAATCATTTTTAGAAGGATTAATTTTTTCCTGTGTGTGTATATATCCTTTTCTGGCTTTTAACTGTGCCTCTGCATTTCCAGTCATGACTAAAAGTGCTGAATTACCCCAAGAGAAGAGAGCTTGCTTTGCAGTCATGACTAGAAGTGCTGAATTATCCCAGGAGAAGAAAGCTGACTTTTGTCAGGATTCCAGTTCAATTTTGCAGACACGAAAGGAGATAATCACTCAAATGTGCATGTGTGCTTACCGGAATTCAGTCCAAGCTCTGAACCTTTTGAGGTTTGCCCATCTATATTATGGGCCTTATTAGTTAAAATTGCACATAGCAGCTTAAGAAAGCATTTTTACGTCCTCTGGCTAGGAGTACCTCAGTTAGCACACACTCGTATGACTAAGTAGTTACTGAAGTTGCAGGACTGCTAACCTTAGTGATTTTTTCATTAGGCATCCAGTTCTTCCAGTAAACACTCCTCTTTCTTTTATTTTTTTGTTTCCTTCTTTTTTTCAAATGGTTCTCTGCCTCATATGGCTATGAATGCAAAACCATGAGTGTTGTTATTATAGGAAATGTGTGTTCCAAACAATATAAATCTCTTAAATTCCGTTTCTGCACTCTACTTTCCTAATAATTAGTCATGCTTACAGTTCAGTAAAGGCCACTTCAGTCAGACAGTAAGACTACAGCACTAAGTTTCCTGGCAGCAGGTCACTAGATGGTAAATCACCATTAGACTGAAATTTAGACCTGCACAGAAGACCAATGGTAAGGCTAAAATATCTTTTGTTTTGGAACTGTAAGAAATAAAATAAAGAATGTTTATTAGCATATGATTTTGGAGCCTTTACATGGATAGTAATCTTCATTTGAAACTAGCTTTTGTTATCCAGGGCAAGGATGAATAAAATTTTTGTAATTTAGAACTTTATTCAGAGTGTGATAATTCACCTGCTAACCAAGCAACAGAAGAAAGATTATCCTGACCTGGGCAGGGGAACAAAACCTATTCAGAGTTTGTGACTCACAGACCTAGGAGACCAGCTATGGACATTATTAATCTTTTTTTTTGGTTTACATTAATCCCTAAGGCTACACAGACACCTAATAAGATTGAGTTCCTGCCCTGATGGCAGACATTGTGTTATTCTCCTGCACTTCTAGGTACAGGAATCAAGATCCAAGAAGGTCTTGCTTTGAAAATATTTCCTTTGAGCAATTTTCATCCAGTGGAAAATAAT
Organism: Aramus guarauna; assembly: GCA_013400195.1. Lineage (NCBI taxonomy): Eukaryota > Metazoa > Chordata > Aves > Gruiformes > Aramidae > Aramus > Aramus guarauna. The sequence goes on along the minus strand of VXBL01004884.1, from coordinate 2,071,524 downwards.
TCTGGCCTCATCTCTTGGCAGTAGAATATCCCATATGTTGATTACTCCTTTCCAGACTTCAGGGCCTGCCAAATCATTGCCAACCCCAAAATTAGCTCTTAGAACTCTACTGCATCCACCCAGAACTGCAGCTTCTTATTTTCATTCTTGTACCTGGTTAAGTAGGAGAAAATGTCTTGGTTTTGTTTCTGACTTAGAGAACCACAGTTTGAAAGCCAATATAAATGATTCTGAGTTGAAGGATTAATTAGACACCCTACATCTTTCGGAACATGGGGCTATATGAAGCACTATACAGTTTCTGCCAGGTTCAAAATATGTCATTTAATGACGCAGCACCTGAAGGTCCCTGTAGTGTTACATTCTGTGACGTACAGGGCTTTTGACAAAATATTTGAGAAGATTTTGTCTTTGTATGTTTGGGATGACCTGTTAGTATAAAACCATTTGCAGGTTAGTCTTTGGGCGACCACAGAAAAGCATTGTTGCAACACTTCAAATTAACCAAAAGTTTACTTTTTGCTTTAGCCCGGGCTTCTGGAGATCCCTCTGACTTGGACAGTTTTCTTTGCAAGTAGGAAGAAAAAGTCTAAAATATTTATACCAAACAAATAGTTATATATTTCTCTGACAATGGGAAGACTTGATGTTTCTAACGTGAAGAAGATAATAATAACCACTGACTGTGGAGTTGGACAACAGTGTTCACCAAAGCCAAGGAACAGCTGTAATTCTTCTCTGTGTTATAGGGAGACTGAAAATCTAATAGAAGTTTTCCAGTCTGACTAAAATCACTTTTACAAATGTGTTAGTCAAGGTTCAGAGATCATCTTTGCCTTCAATTAAAAAACAACACCACTCTAATGGTGTACTACATATTTCCGATTAATTACACTATTTTTCTGCTCTTGTACAGATAGTTTGTCAATGAAAAGTTGATCTTTATTTTACTGATTTACACCGATGAGTTGTTAAGATAAGAAAGCAATTCTACCATTTACAAGATTGCCACATATTAAAAAATTGATTGTTCTGAATTATATTTTTGCTTTGTAATTTTGCCACTAGAAGAAAGTGATTTGTGTTGGTTTTGTCTTTTTTGAGTTGGGTTTTTTTCCAGGTGTGGAGTTGAAGGGAGTGATAGGACATGTTTCAAGAAGGATTAGTGGGGATTTGGTAGGGGTTTTTTTGTCTTGAAAAAAATGACAAATTATATGTACTTATCCTATCAAAATTAAGTAAAGTTAAGTTAGAAACTTAAGAATGGATACTTTCTACATTTTTTTTTTAATTTTTAAATAAAGATTACAATACTGAAACAGTTGAAAACTAAGAGTAAGGCCCAATAAAATCATTAGATGGGTTTGAATATACACTGGTTAAAATAAATATGAATTATATTTCATTCCTCTTTTTGGTTGGGGGTTTTTTTTCAGCCTTAGAGATAAATGTACTTTATATTCACAAACAATTTACACATGCATGATGTTTAAAACATAATATATTTTTGTTTAAAAAAGTGAGAAGTATCATGAAATTACACAGTTCCAAGAAATGATTGCTTAGGAGAAGCACTATAAACTTATGACAAAACCAGAAGAGTTAGCAGCAATACATACACGTTCGCTTAATAAATCAGCTAAGCACTTCATTGCTTAAAACAACAGAAAACTTCTGTCTTTTATTTGCCTATAACTCAGAAGGCTTAGAATAAATTAGAAGTGATTTTTATACACAACTTATCATTTAACACTGAAAGGCAGCCACCAAGGTCTCTGCATCTAGAGTCAGAAAATGTTCAGACAGGGAGGTTTTTGACCTTTTTTCAAAGAAATGAAAAAGAAAACTGTTCTTTTATAGTTGTAAAATTTTCAGCGGAAGACTTAAGTCATCATTTGGTTTTCAATATATAAACAGTAATTTTTTCAAACAGTAGATGTTTATGCAAAAAACCTTTTTCAGTTCAAGAGGAACATTAACTTCTAGGGGAACTGTTAAAGGAGATAAGAATGTACCAAATCCTTGCTCTCAAGCCTGCTTTGAGATGCATGTGGGCACAGTTGCTATTCCATAGTGAAGGAGTTTGGCCTATATTTTTTTAATGTATGTAAATGATAGTGGGAGAGTCAATATAGCATTTGGCAAGTTTCCCATGGACATGGAAACAACCAAGGCAGAGGCTTTCAAGATAAATTTCAGTATGAAACAGTAAAATCAAGCTGGTCTGCTGTTTTATGCTTATTTTTGCTGCAGCAATAAACTTATACAACTTGTTCCTGTTGAGGAATTGAGCAGTGTCTGGGTTATTGTGCTGTAAAAAGTCATGAAGACAACAAAGCTTTCTTCTGAGAGGCCTGGCTGATTGCAATGATGCATATACAGCATAAGTGAGACAGGTAATGCTACAAGGTAGAAACTAAAGGATAGCCTTGTCAGTTAGTGCTGTTGCATTTTTTTATATGTCAGTAGTCACAGACTGCAGAAAAATAAGCCACGGTGCATGTACAACACCGTTATTTAGTGATTTCTCTAAGTATTGTAAATTTCAAGCTGCTATAATACTTTAAGGTACTACAGAAAAGTTTAAATCATGCAGAGCTCAGTTCAAGTTCTGTAATTGCTTTAACACATCTCTCAGATGAAGATGGTGAGGCCTATAAAGTCGGCATGGTTGGTTCCTCACAGTGCAAGCAGAAAATTAGAGGTATGCAGTAAGCAGGAGAGAGCAGAAGGTACAGGTTCCCCCAGATCCTCCCACCATTGGGGCTGCTGTGGCCAATGCAAATGGTTTGAGGGCCTTTTTTTGGGTCACAGCTGTGCTGAACCAGAGGATGCAGCTCCACCTCTGCTTTCCAGCTGAGCAGGACGTTATGCTGAAAACTGGATCCCCTGTTCACACTTCTTTATTCTGACAGTTTGAGGGCTGGAGGGAAATAATAAAAGACAAATGGAAAAAGAGCCAGGTGTCCTTTATAGGTGCAAGCTGCTGCTAGCAGTGCAGCAAACGCCTGGGGGAGGTGCGGGGGGGAAAGACGGAAAATAAAGACAGAAATTCATACATAAATGAAAACAAGTAGGAAAAAAAACATGTTGACGTTTTCCTTAATCCCGGGTTAAACACAAAGCACTACTTCCCCGGGTGCCCGTGTGGGTTTCGCCCCCGGACGGGCGGTGGGTGCTCAGCCCCGAGCCCCGCTGCAGCCGAGGGCCGGGCTGGCGGGGCCGGTCCCGCCGCCTCCACGCGGTGTCGCTCTCGAGCCGTCCTGCGTGGGGCCCCGCGCCCGCCGCCCGCGGGCCCGCTCGTCCCTTCCCGGCGGACAAAGGTGCAATAATTGTCCGTGGGTCCTAATGCAGAGCTTGAGAAGGACGTAGAATCTGAGCAGAGCGACCACCGTTCTCAGTCCCAACCCCGCTGTTCGGGTTGTTTCGCTGATACTTCATAGGGAATAACAGAGCAGAGTCAGGCTTTGTGTCTACAAACACATCAAATAAACGCTCCCAAAAGCTCGGTTTATTTGGCAGGATTCGGTGGTCCAGCAAGTCAGTGTGTTCTGCTGTGGGTGATAGCAAAGCAGAATGCAGCCCTGACAGCATGTCACAAGGTTGTGTGCCTAAACTACTGCTCAGAATCTCCTGATCGCTTTTAAATTCACACAATAACATCATAAAATTTTGTTATGCTAGAATGGCTTGATGGAAAAGAAATCAAATTTACCACACACTTGGGGAACATTTGGCCAGCACCGAAATCCAAGGGACAGGAGGCTAAAATGTTTTGTTTGTTTGTTTTTAATCTGAAATATTTGCAAGAACTCCTATTCTTAAGGTGTCTTAACTATCCTCACCTTGTGGAAATGGTCCTATTACAAGAATTATTTAACCTAAGCCTCTTACTTAGGAGTTTGTGGAAACAGTAAGAAGAGCTAGCCAGTTGCAGATAATCGTTAGTCCAAAGCTGCCAGGATTCTCTAGGACTTATCTCCAAGCATCAAAGTAGTTCCAATTTGCTCAGAAAGTCATTTACCTTGGGCTTGCTAGCCTGCTCTTCATCTAAACATCTGGCTTATTGTCAAGGAATCCCAAAATTTCAAGCACATGAACAAACAAACCTTGCAAAGGGACTACTCCTTTTTGTATTGATGCTGATAAAGTATTATGTGATTAAAGCCTTAAGATTTTAATGAACATCACGCACCTTCAAGCAGCTCTAATGCAACCGGCACATGCCATCCCAAGCAGAGCCATTTAGACAATTAATGCTAGTTTAGATAGTCCAGGGGATGTATAAGGAACCCCTCTGCGTATATCAACAAAGGAAGCTGCAACCTTTGATACAGCTACTGTGCATTTCTCAGTACTTTCTAAAAGTCTGTTTATAAGCCAAGTCAAGCTGTAATGCTGTAATGAGTTCAAAATCAGACAAATTAAGTCCTCCTGTCCATAGTAACATTCTTCCTGAAAATCCATTATAAGAAGTTGTCCCTATTGTGAAGACTAGGATGCATCCTGCATTGGTTGAGAAATGAGACTGACACCATTCCTGATCTTTAGAAAAAGGGTCTCCAATACTGAGGTATCTAATATGATTATAGCAATCAATCATACAATTTTACCAGGATAATTAGATCCTAGGCCTTATAAGTAGCATCCTGATACCTTAAATATAAAAGTTTTTCAACCACAGTGCATTCATATTGGAAGTAGCTTCTTTGTATGTTGCAAGAAATAATGAATTGTTTCTCAGATGCTATGAAAAATGCTCATGCTTTCATAGAAAGTTTTCTGAGAGGATCTGTGAAATATTCATTATTACTAACCAACCACTTTGGCTCAGTCTTGTCTCTGCTGCTGACTCCAGACCTGTCCATGTTTGTTAAATTCAATAGATTTAATACTCCAGTCTCATTTGAGACTCCTTATTTCTCTCCATGATCATATCCTTTCACTTCCATTCCACAATTAAATTACTCTATCAGGTCTGCTCACTGTATTTACCTTGGATGATTTTTTTCAAATAGTTTATAAATCTATATTAAAGATTTTGCATTTTAGTTTCATGTTAAAGTTCCCTTTCTTTACTGGAACTATTGCATGAGGCCTAATATATTCACTTTACAGCAGTTCCCGAGAGTATGCTCTTTAATTTAGTGTCTGTATACTGTACCAAGCGTCAAACTCCAGACTAATCTAAATTGGAAAATCAGAATTAGTCAAATCTAGTATTCATATATCATTTGGTATCTTTTCAAAAGCCATACATTTCCCACACTTCAGATCTTTGAAACTCAGCCTATTTTTCTCAACAGATTCACAAAAATTAGCAAATCACAATGACCTTGACTTAAGTTTTGAATTTATAAGGAAACCTGAAACTAGAAGAGTCATGGGTGGTTTCTTGTTTCACTGTGAATGTTTTACACAGCTGTAGTGGGTAAAAGATTGATGAATAAGACCTACCGGTGGTGTGTCATTCCTCACAGTGACTCAGAGTCTGAGAAGTCATGCGAAGGTTTCTGAATAGATAACCTACTGCATTTTGCACACTAGATATGAAGCTGGCTCCATCGTCATCAAGCTGAGTGAGGTATCTGTATAGATGCAGAACCACAGCCCCATCGTGGTCCCTGAATTTCTGCTTGCATGCGTATCTCACCAGCTCTGTACAGGGCAACATGCAGAGGTTCTCCTGCACTCCCCCAGTTTGGCTCCTCTCTCCGCCTCTTGCTGACATTTTACAGCAGGCTTACAGGCTCGATCTGAGGACACAGGAATACTTACCCCAAAACTGAAACATCGCATTTGAGGAACTGCCCATAGAAATGGCACAGGAATCAATTGCAATCTTCTGGAAAAATAATTCAAATTATTGGAAAGTGATGGCTTCAGTCTTTAAATACAACCTATCTCATGAAGTGTTATACTCCCAGCGACATTAGAGGAAAATCTTTGCAAAGTAAATGTGGATGCAATTGTTTTAAAGGAACATTTATTATTAGGGCAGAGAAAAGAGGGGAAAAAAAAGAAAAAAAAAGAAAAAGAAGAGCTTCTTTCTTAAGTGACAAGTGAATTCATAGCTAAGCGTCTGCTCATAGAGGAAAGTACTGAGGTCAGATCTTGGCCTTGGTTTTAAAGTGGGCCCAGGGAGCTATATAGCTACTTTACAAGCAGCAAATATGTGTCTAGTGACAATATCTTCTGCCTCGTTTCTATTTTTTTCTTCGGAGTAGAAGGTTTTCAGCTGTTTTATATTAGAACCAGGATGAGACTTAGGTCAGTCAAGAAAAACCCCTCCGAGATTGATAGAGGGCTTGGCAATGAGAACGCCCCAAATGTACACATCTGTGCCCAAACAAAAGGGGAGGAGGGAAGAAATAAACATAATTTTTCTACCAATATTGTTTTCTTGTTGCTTTCCTATTAAAAATAGGACTAAAAATAAAGCAATTCCTTAGTGATATGAGTCATCTTTGCTCTATAAAGAATTTAGAAATAAATCAGAACTCCGTATTTCAATATAAGAGTCAGACCAATTGTTTTGTAAACAGAGAGAAGATACTCCAGGAATGGGAACATTCAGCAAACAATTGTACATCCGGATGACCTGACAGCAGACTTCTATTCTCTGTGGGAATACACATTTGGAAAGAGATACTGGAATGACTGGATGTGTGGAGTTGTTTTGGCTAGCGGATGATACGCGTCAGCTTCTCAGCTGCTGTAAATCAATGTTGCTCCACGACACCGATTTACATCAGCTGTGCAACTGGCCCAATATCTCTCACATGAACGGTATGTTAACTCGCCAATGAGTATGTTGGTTGCAGTAATGATATTCCTGGCACGCTGATCCGTACACCGATAGAGCTGTGACCTGTAGAGGGAGGCATGTCTGTCATTCTGTCAAGAGTAAACAAGCCGTAGTGGAAATGAAAAACAGAAACCAAGGGCTGAAGTTCAGGCAACAAACTTGTCTGGTAAAACTTACTGAGGCCTGATCTGCTAAAGAGTTTGGAGCTAAATTTGGAATACAGAACTTTGCTAGAGGCATGAAAATCGTTGTCTGTTCACTGTTTTATTGCCATGCAAATGTGTTTCAATGACCTTAATGTAAATATAGCAAAAGCATACAGGGTTTGTAGATAGAGTTCCAGACAATTGTTTTAGTTGTCTGTGCTGGTTTTAGCAGATGTGCTGCTTACCTGATTTGTTACTTTTGCTGGGGCTTTTTTCCTGTCTTTTTTCACTATGAAAATCAAAATGCTGTTCTGGAGAAATACTAGTACTAAAATTGTCTGTTAAAATTCAGAATCATGTTCTTTTTTTCCATTTTTACCTTCTCAGGTATTTCCAGCAGAAATCAAAAGTGAGGAAAGAAAAGACTTCTTCATGTATGATAAAATTCTAGTATCAGAAAACCAGTTTTGCAACATGTATCACACAGGAATGCATGCTTCTTTTTTTTTTTTCTTCTTATTTTTCTTCTTCCCCCCCCCCCTCCCCATGAAGATGAAAAGCCTTATAACACTTACTTGTTTTCAGGTTTCACTACAAAGTCAGCTAACCCTTCTCTAAAAGCCCCTAAACTTTAAAGATTTTACTAACACTTGAGCAAGACTGAACCCAGCTCTGAGGGGAAGGAAGCTGGTTTTTTGTGTGTTTCATACACAGTGAGTGGAGTTTCAGTGGTGGCAGCATAAGAGAATGAAATCTTTTGCCTGAATTTTGCTCTGAAGTTTTGAATATTCTAGGATAAAGGAGCTTAAACTGAAGAAAATATCTTTAGTATTCTCCTCTCAAGGGATTGCACTGAGAAGACCTTTAAGCAGAGCCCAGGCATGATAGAAACGTGATGGATGAGGAAGGGTAGCCATGAAGAAGTGCTTTCCATCAGCTGTTTGGATGAGGTAGGCTATGAAAAAAACATGGCAAATCTAGAGACAGATGTTTCCATGTCTAACTATATCAGCATCAGCCTTCCGTGAGGATGTGTTTATTACAGACTTCTAGGCACACATACCTTCAGACTCGGCTGAAGGTGTTAGGCCTCCAGGCTCTGACTTGGTTACCTCTTCTGTGCGTGCTTATCTCTGTCCCTTTTCAGTGATGTATGTGGTAAAATCTGGATTACATGCTCTAAAATGACCCTGAAAGGCATACCAAAGTCACCCTCTGGCGTAGACAACAACATATGATTGCATGGGACTGTACTACCATTCTGGTACCTTCCGCAGTACAAAATTTGCCCTTGTTCTATTAGGGCAAGTGTGCAATTCTCCCTACTCCACTTCCCTCCAGTATTTTGAACATTGCACAATAACAAACAAAACCCAGTGCAGAATGTAAAGCAGAGAGGTAGTGTTTCTTTTGGAGGGAGATTTCTAATTGAACTTCTTAAACCTTCCTAAATTATAGAAGGTGTCTAAGTATGCTGTCAACCCTTAAAAGACTAAGTGTTGTGGAGTTGCAAAGCAAAGTGATACTTTTGGAAAACTTTCATCCTGTGTTAAAGTCAGCAATGCAATGCTTCCCAAGAAATTCTGGTGTACTATTCATTGATTTATATTGAAGGGTGATTAATCAATCTACCTCACTAGAGTCAGTGCAGAATTATAAGACTTACCATTTTTTAAAAGTCTTTAAAAAACTTTTTTTGTCATGCCTGGGCTCATGTAACTCGATTGTCCTTAATTAGGTGCATTTTATAGTGGTACTCTGTCGCTTTATATAAAAAAAAAAAAAAAAAAAAAAAGAAAAAATGCAATTAATAGTTTGAGTGCTTGTCACAAACTAGTTACCAAAAAATTATTTCAACAGCATTTCTAAAATGATACACTGCTGTTAAAGTCTGATCCTGCTACAAAAAAACAAAAACAAAAACAAAACAAAACAAAAAACCCAAAAAAAAAAGTGTAGTATGTATTTGGTAGCTAGGTTTTAAAAACATTACTTCACATTCAAAATTAGTCCTTCAGCTTTTCTTCATATTCTTAAAATGGGGCAGACTGGTGTCATATTAGGTACATTGGAAAGCAGTGCAGCTGCCTGAGTCCTTGGCAAGGAAGGGTTGATCCCATCTGAAAATTTTACTTGCACATAACAGGTAACCAAGTCTGTAAGTATGATCACTTGAACCTAATAATAGAAAAATCTGCAAGTCAAAACACAACTATCAGCAAAACTTGAAAAGTGTGCACAAGCTTTTTTTGTCCTTTTGTTTATTGGCAATACAGTATCAAATGCTGTTTCTCACAGATAAAAATTTACACGTCTTTACATGTCTAGTAACTGTGTAAGAAATTCTTAAAAGCTGAAGTATACTTAACTGGAGAATATATAAGTACAGTAAAAATTTATATTGATAGTAATTATGTCTAAAGGGCCATTTTGCATACATCAGTTGGGCAAAAATGTGGCTGCAATGAAGACTATTTCTCCTGAGTAGGAAGTATTTTGCACAGATAGTTGGTTTTAATAATTTTCAAGTTTTAAGACAGAAAAGGGAAAAATGAGTGAAAAGCAGTTTAGCTTTAAAGCTATTTTTGCTATATTTGTTGTATTTCCCTCTACAACATATGCATTCTCAACATAAACTGCATGTGGCACAGAAAGGGAAATCATTAGCAGATCTGACACATTGTCAGTGCTTATGATGTCATGCTATAAATTACCAAATATGGACGCTTGTTAACCATCTTGCCTCATACTTAACTGAATATCACAAAATTCAACATGCTCATTGATCAATTTTAGAGCAAAAGATAATACTTTTTACATGTCAAAAAAAAAAAAAAAAGAAAAAAAAGAATCACATGGGAAAAAGGTCTTACTGTCATTAAATCTAATGTGAATAATAATTTCCTTCCGGGCATTGACATTCTCAAAAGGTCCGTTGTTGTTTCTTAAGGTGACCTGAAAGTATTTGTAATGGCTTTTTCTATGGGACTTAAAACAATAACTTCAGAGACAGATCGAATGAGAGGCCTGGTCCTGAAAGCTGTCTTACTCTAGAAAAATACAGAAGGTTTCTTCTTAGTTTGAAGAAAATCAAAATTACATCATCATGTAACAGAAATGTTTCCAAATGGAAAGCCAAAATCTACATAATTCATCAAAAAAGAAAAAAATCTGCCATGTTTATTTCACAATTGATTTTGAGTATAAATTAAGGCCTCAGAAGAAGAGGGAAAGTGCATCTTTCAGTTCGGCAGCCTTGGCATCAGAAGAAAGTGCTATATTGTTCTTCACACAAACCGTCCCCATTAGAGCTCAAGATGTTCTTTTCCTTTTAATCCTCATTTGTACCCCTTAGCCATTTGTTTAGAATTAAATTAACTGCAATTTGGAAAATGCGGATGAAAGGTAGTGCATTGAGTAGATATCACATGTTTCCTGAATAGTGCCTGTTCTGCCTCTTTCACAGCCATTCATTGTGCCTGAAAGGGTGTAGTGTGTGAATTGTTGGACTGTCACTCTGCAGTGAAGTCTAGTAGCCAGTATTACCATGGAAACAGCAGGAAAAAGACAATTAACAAAATGGTTCTGATTTTCCTTAGTTCTTGGGGGAAGGGGTGTTCATTAGTGATTTTTTTGTTTTCCTTTGTTATTTTCTGAGAAGCAACACTGGGGAAGGAATCTTCTTGTTAAATTAGATATTGTCATCACTGCAGGCCTAGTAATACAACAGAAATGTGTGTTTGTGTAATAAAATCTGAGTTTTTAAGTGTTGTCTAGTCTTATTCCTTTCTTTCCCATCACGGAAGAGAAGTCTCAAAATATTCTTAGGTGAGTGACTGTTAATGAGCAGAGCCTGTGAGTTTAACCCTCACACATTCATTGGACTTTTAATTAGTCCCTCTCAGAATCACTCCTGTGACAGAAACACAATATAGGCCTGAGAGGGCTTTAAACCAAAAGGGGGCTCTCTTTAGATTTTTAGCATTAGTTTAAAATCAAATAAGTTGGAAGAAAGTGCTGAGGGCTGCTGTAAAAGGCAGATTTCTGTGCCTGAAGGACATTCCAACACAGGGGTCCAGCTATAATTTCAAGGCAGCCAAGTCCAATATTCTACCTCCAGAAGCATGCAAAACAAAGAGGAGAAACTCAGGCTGTTAAACACACCTCTGCCTTTAAAACTGCTATTTCTACATATCAGTATTACTAACAGCCACACATTGTAATTAAAGGGAAAAAAAATTACGCAAATTCTATAGTAACATTTTATATTAAACATCCCTAAAAGACTGAACTCCAGGTTGTGCTCATGTGCCACAGGTTTAGGGACTTCAGAAACAAAAAGAGCTCTCCTCCCGCTTTATACAGATCCGGCTGAGATCAGTACTAGGCTCATTTTCATTTATTGATCCTTTCCCTAGTAGGAGCAATGCACATAGCAGAAAACTGATGGAGGGCATTGTGATTAGACAAGACCTACTTCTTTATGCTCATTTAGGTGTATGGCCACGTAGCTTTGTATAGTTCTGGTAGGTGTCACCACTGATACAGTTAAAAAAGACACAAAGTAGTCTACAGTGTTTGCCAAAACCATCCTGGTAAATGTATGTTGCAACAGGGCTGTGCTCTACTGTGTATTTGAATAGCACCTGTGCCTTTGGGAACAAGGACCCTCCTGGATCTCTAGACTCCACTGAAGTGCAATTAATAAACAATAAGAATAGCTTTTTTTTTTTTTTTTTTTAATGAAGTTGCTATGAAGTCATACATTTACTCTCTGAATAGCAACATGGAAAAGAGATTTATCTGCTTTACTGCTAGCACACTGTCATGCCTCTCATATTCTCTTAATGATAGAAGTAGTATTTGTTTTCAGATCCCAGTTTTGTTTTATCCTGTGTTTCACTCTATTATTATGCTTTTATCACCAGACGTTGGCTTAAATAGAAGTACTGATTCTTGAAAGAGTGATGGTTGCTGGTGAGTAACCTCCGGAGAATTATTTACAGGAGTGTGTTGTATTTGAAGAAAGGTGAACAGTGCAGGAATAAAACGACAGAATACGTACTAAGAACATAGTGCGTAGATCTGGGATGGGTTGAAAGAGGAAAGGAGAACAGCAAGTGGAAAAAAAATTAGATGGAAAGTCCTGATCATTGTTTGTCTGCCCTAGGTAAATACAACAGTCCTCTGAAACAAATCACTAGAAAAGTGGAAGGCAAGCTTAGGGAACTTATGCTGAAGGCATACCCTGACTGAAAGGATATACTCTAGCAGTGTTCAAGTAGCTGGTTAACAGGGGACGAAAACAAAAAATGCAATTTAAAAAACAAAGGTTGAGGCAGCCATCAGGTTATCTGATAACGAACACCAAATGGTCTCAGACTTAATAAACCTGTGAAGTAAAAAGAGGAAGTGGAGGCATGGACATTTCTTTGATCCACAGCAGTGTAACTAATGCCATGTTTTGTGTCACTAGCTTACAGGAGACACAACTTGCATGTAACTGTAAGTGTAATTCAGCACTGAAGATATACAAAATTATTTTAATGTCAGCTCATGGACAATACTCATTTCTGGTTTTATTTTTTAGTTTCCGATTAAGGAATATTCTGTAATCCCTGAGCTCCAATTGAAGAGCTTTCTAACAATGTTATTAATACTAGTTTCTGAAATATGTTCATTTCAAATCAACAAGCAATCTTTGCTGTTGATCTCACCTATTTGGCTTTAGCTTACAACATAGATGTCAGCAGAAACCCAAGAAATGCAAACTATTTACTTAGAGGTAAACCATCCTAAGATAGGCTTTTTTTTTCCCCACTTTCCTTCAACGTCATTATGATTTCAACAATGCTTCATTCACTCCAACAAACTGTTTTACTTTTATTATTGGTTGAGGTAATTGGTGTTTTCATCGGGCTCAGCATGTTCCTTGCTTTACTTAGTCCTTTAGCTTTAACACTAATGCCCTTGGAATTCAATACTTGGTAGGTTTTCCTGGGGTTTAACTTCTGCAGGAATGAAGCGCAGGCTCTGGCATCTTCCTTAAAGATCACACCAACTAGAGAAGAATTTTAATCCAAATAATGAGAAAGGGGGCGAAAAAGCACCAGGTAAAACTTTGGAGTTTGTTGTAACCTTACTTTAGTTCCAGTCAAATAAACCATGTTTATTTGTTTGATAAGTATGCAGAGTAATTAAGGGTAAAAGTAATTAATTAACTTCTCTGGGGCCAGTTACAGCAAAGTATGTACACATTTTGTGCCTACTTGGATTGTGGATTCAAATACCCAAACCATTCACAGAGGTCAGTTATTTGGGTATGTGTGGAAAATAACATTATTTAAACTGGTACGCATGCAGGTAGCTATTCTCGTAACTAAATGTGGAAATTTATGCAAAAAAATGCATAAGGCTGACTTTGTGAAAAAAGCCTTTAGATTTTTTTATAATTCTTCTTTGGAGTCTGCAAATTGGACTAAGAATTTTCCAGAAGCAACTTTTCTAGTGAAATTTCTCATTTCCAACTGAGTTGGAGATACTGGAAAAGCCTCATTATATTTGTGCATTTGGTTTCTCGGCACAGACAAAAAGAAATGTAGTGTGAGAAAAATATTGTTGAGTTTTTGCTTTGCTAAATGCAAAAGTTAGTAGAACTTATACATCCTTCCAGAACTGTTTGACACATGTTGGGTTTAACCCTTAATTGGCTGAATTGTTCCATCCAATCCAACTTGCTTATATAAGTAAAACCTGAGCTTTTTCAGATGTCGTGATTTTTGGGAACCCCATTTGAAGACTCAAAGCTTACAGAGAATTCACGTACAATGAAATTGGTAAATGCAGGGTGTTATTTGGCACAAAACCCCCTTTTTTTCACAGTGCACAACGTCCATTAGGCAAGGTAATAGGGCATTATTATTACATTGACTGTAAAGGAAGCGTGACATAAGTCTCGGTCAGCTTGGCCATCATATGCTACTAACAGCAGTTATAGTCACTTTCTAGATAATAAAGAGTACCATGGGGTCCTTACTGCTGAAATGAAAGAGGACTTCCAGTTTACATTTCTTAGTACATCAGCTCACAATAGCAGCAATTTTTTCCTGACATCATATCGGGGCATTAGTTAAACATTGGCATTGATGAAAGATGGACACTAGCTTAACAACTTTCTGCACGTTTGCTTTGACTCTAATCTCTTTACAGAGCCTGAAAGATTTGGAACTTCAGTTCATCAAGGAGGTTGAAGTAACATTACTGACAGCTGACAAAATGATTGTACATTTCTATCATTTTTTTTGCAACCTATTGTTAGAACACTATGGTCAGCCAGCAGTTGCTTGTTTCCGTGTGCATTAATCTGTCACTTACAACTATTGTATTTTCAGTCAAGGAGAATTCTTAAGAAAATATGAATGCATATGTGCATATATTTAAGCTAGAGAAGGCCTTTGATTTCAGTCCTATTCAGAAAATGTTTATAGGGTGTTTAGCGTGCAATGAGTAACAGCCAAGATGCCAGGCACTAAAGACAAGTGCATTGTGTGTGGTTTGGGTTTCAGCAAGTGGCTAAGGACCAGGATTTGCTGTGAGACAGTTATCCCAGAAAATACGTACCAGAAATATCTCTCTGTGAGATCAGTATGAGAATTTCCTGAATATAATTAACACAGTTTCCTGTAAGTGTTATGCATAAAAACTCTTGAAATAAGTAGACAGATAGGTAGAGAGATAAATGTGCACATGCAAATCTTCACCAAGTGCTCATCTAAATTATTATGGATTTATCTGATTTTGTACTCTAGTCTGAAATTGGGTTCTGTGCCTATTTCCTTGAGAAGATCAAACTATGCCGCATGTCTGAAATTGGTATCCTGATGTTTTTTTGATTGATATACTACTAGCATACTTCAACTTAATGTGCAAAAATCACCATCTCAGATATTTTTTTACATTTTTCATGTAAGTAGTGGTTGAGTAGAGAAGAGAGACTTCTGAATGCAGCCTGACCACTAACTTTATTAGATAACAAGAACTCTGCAGAGGAAAGATGTTGACACCATAGGAAATCAAGGCTTTGGCCAGAGCTTGCACCTTATTTGATGCTGCAGAACATTCCTGTGGTCACAAAGACCAAAAAACCTCAGCTTCATTAGTTCTACTTTTAAATAATAATAATAATAATAATAATAATAATAATAATAATAATAATAATAATAATAATAATAATGTTATTATTACTTGTGTCTTACACTTTTACTTTCCAAAGTTGAAATCAGCAGAAGCAAATGCTAGATTTCATACTCACATAGCTGTGCTTTCCTATCTGTCTCTCATAGTATAAGGACCAAAGGGATTAGTCAAGTTGTATACTCCAATACTTCATTGAGCTCAGGTTTTAGACATCATTTTCTTATAATGTCTGTCTAGTTACCAAGGGTCTTCCATTTATGAGCCTGAGGAACACAGTCATCAGCAAGTGGTTGGCTTTACTTATATATGTGTCCAAACTGCTGGAGAGTCTTTCTTCTTATTGGGTAACAGTACTCTGGTTCATAGGATCTATTTCTTACCATGCCACACGACTTAACCAGATGATTGGAAGCAAGCATCTGTAACATTTTAGGAATCTAGTTTCTTGAAGGTACATGCTTTCCCTTCAGAGAGTGATTTCAAGACATGCATACCCAGTTTTGCTTTAATAACTTCATGTTGCACAAACTCACCATGTTCTGCTGTCATCTAGACAGCAACACTAAAGAAGAAATAAGACGTAGGAAAAAACATGCTTATTTCTATCCATCCTAGTCTCCAATAGCCTCAATTTTAACATTATTTTGGACTCCAGTGAACTTTCAAGAGTCTCATCAGTAACATGCTGCCTGAAAGCAATGTTTTGTAGTGGAAGCTTTTTCCTTCCCTTCCCTTCCCTTCCCTTCCCTTCCCTTCCCTTCTTATAATTGTCCACAAAATAACTGTTATCACATACCTTCCTGTTGGAAAAGAACTTTACTTCTTTCCATGGAAATCTGAGCAGCAATATCAGTTACATAATCGATGATCTCTTACAATATTAATTTGATCACTTTTATTGTGAGTAAAGTAACCCATCTACATTCACTGAGCAGGCATAGTGCAATTGCTGCAGCATTATCAACATGGGCCATAGTTGTGAAGGAACATATTCATTCCATTTTGCGTGTGGTGGAGTAGACACCTCCCAGACCTAGCCATGAATGTGTGGGAAAAGTTCCTCCCTAGTATTTACAATTTAATTCTCACATGCACTAAGGCCATTTTTCACCATGCAGACATAGGAAAGTGTCATGATGAGTGATATTTTAAAGGTCCTTTATAATGCTACAATGATGTAAAGTAGCCGTAATGTGAACAAGAGGTATTCCCCAAGGGTATGGATGAAACATCAAACACTTACAGAGATCTGGCAGGGGTCCAGGAGAGAAGCTGATTGTAGAAGGATCACAAAGGTAGTTTTTATGTGTCAGTGGCACATATGTAGGATTCCATGCCAGCAGAAATCCAAAAACTTGCTGTCACAATCCTATCCATGCAAAACAAAAAGTGAGCTAATTGGATTTTTTCTAAAAATAGACTGTGTTGTTCATTTATGTGGAGGTGCTGTGTTAACAGAAAGTATTACCTGTTAAATATGCTTCTACCATCCTGCAGATTTGTATTCTTTTCTCAAAGAGCAATGCCACTCCAACATTCCTATGTAATTATATATTCAATTAAAATAAACCTACCTTAACAACAGCTGAATTCTCTGTAATTGTTTGATGTCATGAAAAACAAACAAGTCCCCAAAGAATAATGAGTCAACATCTGTTCTTGCTCCTTCTCTCCCTCCCAGTTCTCTTGGGAGCTGAGGGAATCTTCATTGGGAGCTGCTCAAACAGCGTTGGACCAACTTTATCCTTGGTGTAATTTGAGGGGAGTGAGTGTAGCTGCACAGGACATTAATCTGGTCTCATTATTTTAAAGTAAAATTTAAATGTGCCAGAAATGGTAATGTTAGAACCAATGGCTATAAAACTTTTACGAAACTGTTTTTCAGCCTCTGTCTAATCAGAATCAGGCTTTAAATAACCATGATAGAATCCAGCAGAAATTTAAACCTTATATAACATTGTGTTTAAAGAGTTTGTCTTCATTCAATGCTACATTTATGGGGATGAAAAAACTCTCATCACCCAAGCATATGAACTTTCTGAAATTAATTTTTTAGGCCAGTATGAACATTTTAACCTTGAGGTAATGCCTAATTGGAGCCTAGTTTAAGCAGACTCAGATAAAATTTATTAAAGAATAGAAGATCTAGGCGTTACCTAAAATTCAAACAACTTAGTACAGAAGTGTTTCTCTATTTTAAGGGTTTGTTGGGTGTTGTTATTGAGGAGGAAAAAAAAATAATCTTTGTACGCTTCTGTTCCAAGATGAAATCAAAAGCAGAATTGTTAAAAGTGTTTTTTTTAACTCCATCTGGACATGTACAAGAAAGCACTTTCAGTGACATGCACAAATGTGTCTTCAGTCCTGTTTTATAGACTCCAGTGTTGGAGACTCTACAATTCTCTGCAGATTCTTTCCAGTCTCTTTACTGCTTGTATATTTTTCTATCACCTTCTATGTCTGTTTCTTGATTGATTTTAAGCACATTTCTTCTTGTTGTAGCCATCATGGGCTGGAGAAAAGGGTATTATTTTCTCTCTTTCAAAAGTCTGAAGACAATTGTCCTTCTCTTTCTTCTTCATGCTGGAACCATTCTTTCTTGAATTTCATATTCAGTTCATGATTCAATCTGCAGTCTCCTCTCCTGAAGAAGTAAGTCAATCCCTGATTCTTCATTCCATGCTACTCTGTCCAGTCAATGATTCCTAAATTTGGTACTTCCCCTTGGTTTATTCCTTTTCATTCTATTTTTCTCAAACTGTTTCTCCTGTCTGTTACTGTCATTTTGAATTCCTGTCTTGTTTCCCAGTGTATGTTAAAGTCTCTCTCAGCTTCATGCCACTTGTGAGCTTAACATGGGTTTCTATCTGCTCAGGTCATTGGTAAGGGCCTGGGCAGAAACAGATTTGGACATACCCCAGCAGAACAGCTAATTGTGGGCTTTTGCTTGACAGTCAATCACTGATATATATTCTCTGAGCTAAAATCCTGACTTCCTTCTCCCAGTCGTGTATCTGAACACCTACTGTTCAGAATTGCTGACAATTTCCAGAACATTTAATGACCGGTATGCTTTTCACCTTCTAAAATCAGTCCTTATGTCTTCACTCTAGTAGTTACTGTATCTTTTCATGTTCCAGATTAATTACTATACATAGGCTGCCAGGCCTATAAAAGTTCATATTTTTTTATTCTTTGCTTTGTAGAGTACACTGTTCCATTTCTTTACCCAATTAAACTGCAACAGTACTTCATAGCCTTTAAAGAAGAGAAAGGTGTTTGCAAAGAATTTTTTTCTTTTGTTTTCCAGAGTTCCTACAGCCCAGTAGAGGTCTTTTCCTATGAACTATTACCCTATTTCTACTTGTTTCTTAAGTTATTTTTTGAGAAAATTGTGTCATGTTCTCTCTAGGTAAATTAACGTACAGTGACCATTTATCACCATGGATTACTTGTTGTGCAGTGAAGGACTTTTCCAACAGGCAGCCAGAGCTTCACAAGGGACAAGAGTAAATGAAAAAGGACGCAGCAACAATATGATTATGAAAACAATGTCAATTTGTAAATGAGAAGCTTTGAACCTGGGGTTTTTTTGTTGTTTTTGTTTGCTTGTTTGTTTGATTGTTTGTTTTGTTGTGGGTTGTGAGGTGGGGTTTTGTTTGTCTGTTTGTTTTTTCCCCTGAAGCACAGTACCCATGGGCATTCCTAAGTAAATCTGGGCAGGCCTGCAGATAAATCAAAATTCAGACAAGCCAAGGACCTGGCTATTCTCCATAAGCAAAAATACGAGCCACACTGTTAATGTTGNCCCAAAGACATTTTTATAAAAGAGGAAAACACACCACATTAAAATGCTTTATATGGTTAAAAAAAAAAAAAAATCTATGTAAAGATACAGAAATTCAGTGTCACCATGAGGAAATTACCAAAAGATTGTCTTTATTCACAGATGTGAAGCCAAGGCAAAGCTTGTAACTCAACAGGATCTCAAATTAAACTTCCTTTAAACCAACTCTAAGTTTAAGTTCTGTAAATTTATATAATTAAAGTAGGATAACAGGAACTTTAATGTCAACATAATCAGGTCCCAGGAACAAGTAAATCAGCTCTTTATTGGAATAAACAGTTCTTACACAGCATAGAATTACACCTTTTACAGAAAAGGAAGTTAGAGAGACAGGGAAGGATGAAAGAGGAGCCTGTTAGAGACCTGATAATTAAAAGGGTCTTTTTCAAACACAAACAGAAGATTATGACTTGAGTTAAAGAAATAGCAATGCTTATGTATGCACTTATTATCAGCAAAGGTCCTTGCATTTAAGTAAAACAATGCTTATGAAGAAGAATAAGATGAGCTATAAGCAGAAATGTTTTCAAAGCAGAATATTGTTCATGGATTTCCATAAAATAATAGTGACGGTTCAGAAGTGTCCCTTTTAAATTATCATGGACTAAATCAGAGACTAGAACTAAAATGTAACCACTCTGAAAAATAATGGCAGTGGAGGCTGCTGTTCCTTATGTGTGTCGTTCACATTTACTCTGCAACCATACAGTTCAGTTTAATTAGCATGTGATTGAAAAGTGTTGATGTCTTGTGTTCTGTGTTGCTAAATGGATTTCCTCATGCTGGGGAATATGTAAATTTCTTGAAGAATTGTTTATGCTACCAGAGCGCCTTTTAAGTAATTTTGATGACAAGAATTAAAGTAGGCAGTCAACATAGTTATTTTGAGGATTTAATATAGTTGTGAACACAGGAGTGTAAATAACTTTTTCAAGGAGCTGAAGCAGTTTGCAAAAACAGCTGTACAGATTTTTTTTTTTCCTTTTTTTTTTTTCATTTCATGGAACAGTAGAGTTTAATTGCAGCTTTTGTCCCTTCTCATTTCTGGAAGCCAAAAATAAGATGAATAAATGTAAAAAAAAAAAAAAAATCCCTCTCCTTCGAAGCAGTGAATATCATTTTAAAAAGAAAAGATTTAAGTATTTCTATATGATTCTTCTCTGGTCTATAAAAACATTAAATGTCTGTAGCTTCATTTATTTCACAGAGTATATTTCTGATTTACTGTAGTTGTAAAAGAGAAAAATATGAATTAAAGTGTAAATTACGTTTCTTTGAAAGTTACATATTTTTAATTGTCAGAATGGCAGAGGCAAAGTACTGGCAAAAGCTTGCATAGTTCAGTCAAACCTAGAAATATACGGACACTGAAATTTCCACCCCACAGTAAGATCTGCAGCTTCAGAATCAGTTTTATTCTTAACCCAAGTGAAAAAAACAAAGTGCTTTCCAAGAAATACAATTGCCAGGAATAAAAAAGTCAGATTAATTTAAAAAAAAATAAATATTGAGAGCCATGTTTTTTCAAGCTTATAATATTTTGAAAAACACTTTGAAAGGGAAAGTTACCTCACGATGAAAAAGCTGAAAAACATTCCTGACATGAAACTGCCAAATATCTTTACTATTTGTTTTCAAATTGGAAATGCTATAAATGAAATCAACGAATATAGGAGGGTTATTAATCCATGGACATTAATAATCATGAACTGTATGGGAGCGTGCAAGAGCAACTAGTATCAGCAACAGCCATCAATATAAACCCACGGAGGTTTGGGAGGTTACTGGCAACCCTTCCTCATTTTTAAGGGTGACTTCTTTTCTTGTCCCCAACACTAGTCCAGCAATGTCCCATAAATATATTACTACTGGAGAAGCTTGTGCCTTTATAAGCAGAAGGTCATGTTCTAATAAGGATTAATCTAAACTGAAGTATTCACCTAACCTGAATCTTTTAAAGTTTCTAGTCATGAGGTCTAAGATAGCTTCCTAAGCTCCCTTTGGACAATGCAGAGAGTAATGTGCTTCTAGAGAGTCGTTCATCTGTTGTAGCCAGATGCTTATAGTAGAAAGGATATATTTATTTTTATTTTTTTTTCCATTAGGTCTGTCTGTAGAGGGATTTCAACCAATAGATGCTGAACTTTTATGTGGGTAAATTTGGGTGAAGTAGTCTCCCTTTAAATGTCAGAATAAACCATGCTGAAGAGAAAATCCCATTAGCTAGATAATACTCCTTTGAATCCATTGTGTTCATTGTGTCACATTTCGCTAATTAATGATGATTTTGAACAAAAATTATTTTTGTTCAAATACAAAGTTAATCTACCTCAACAAAAATGCATGTTTATACTATGTAAGTGCTATGTTTGCCAGGCCCTGATCTTTTCTTCGGAAACTGTGAATGTCTTTCTGCTTATGAGATTGAATCCCTGCCACTGAGGTATGGTGAAGTGCAGGAGAATGGAGTTGTATCCACAGCCTTGTCACCTGTTCCCATCATCAGACACATTGGTGGATGCTCTTCAGTAATTCTTCTCATCAGTCACGTGGATTTAAGCAAGACTTCAGTATAATCAGAACTAGCACTATTCTCTCTGAAAAAAAGGACAGTCCAAAGGAAGAGTGGAAAAAAAATTAATGCCATGATGTCTTATTATGAGAACATAAATAAGATCATGATATAGGAGAGGGGAAAAGATAATGTAAAATAAGGTAAACAGAAAAGACTACATAATGGATCAGCTCTCTCAAGTAGTTCTAGAAAACATGAACCCAGAAAACCAAGGAGATCCAGCCCATCAAAATCAATGAAAAGTCTATTGGCTTAAGTGGTGCCACATCACAGGTTCTTTTTATCCTTAAACCTTAAAGAGCAGGATAAGACAACTGTCTAACCATATGAAAGAAACCTCTGCTCTGCTAAGTCACAGATTAATTTAAAATTAAGGAATTTCTGCAAATACTTAAGTTACCCTGTATCTCTTAACCGACAGATATACAATGAATACCTTAGGAAGTGATAAGAAGTAAAACAAAGGATGAAAATCTATCCAAGTGCAGACAGCATTTGGGTTTAATTTTATCAATATCTTAGAAACAAAGATAGACACAAGCAACCAGTTACAATGCTAACAATAAGAAACAAAAATATTATTCTTTGTACCTGTAGCTAAATTTTAGTTTGTTCACATGTGTCCTCGTTTCAGCTGAGATCGAGTTAATTTTCTTTCTAGTAGCCGGTATAGTGCTGTGGTTTGGATTTAGTACGAGAACAATGTCGTTAACATATTGATGTTTTTAGTGGTTGCTAGGCAGTTGTAGTGTCTACATTAAGTCAAGGACTTTCCAGCTTCTCACGCCCTGCCAGGTGCAGAAGGAGCAGGAGAGCACAGCCAGGACAGCTGACCCAGCCTGGCCAAAGGGACATTCCCTGCCACAGAACGTCATGCTCCGGATAGAACTGGGGAAGCGAGCTGGGAGACAGGACTGCTGCTCAGACACAGACTGGGCAATGGGGCTTGGTCTTTTTTCTACATGTGGTGAGCAATTGTATCGGTGCATCACTTATTATTGTTGTTATTATTGTTATTACTATTATTCTTCGCTTCTTTTGTTATCCTGTTAAAGTGCCTTTATCTCAACCCACAAGTTTTGGTTTTTTTCCATTCCCTTTCCCATCCCCTTGGGGGTAGGGGTGAGCAAGTGGGTGCGTGGTGCTCAGTTACCAGCTGGAGTTAAAACACAACATGGAAAACTCTACTGTTCATGGATTGCAACATCCTTCTTTATTACAAGTAATAAAATCCTGTCTGACATTTTATGGACATTAGTATGACTTCCAAAGGCATTTCTTAAAATACAAGCTTTGTATGTCCAGTTTCTGAGGTTAATACATTATATATAATATACAGAAGAATTCCTGATCTTTTCAATACATATTCAATTCATGAGGTTTGGAAAGTGAGGAAGGAAAGAAGTCCTACCAGTAATCTTCTAGTTGTTGATCATTCAGATATGTCAGGGTTTTACATTTGGAAGAAGAAAATACAGAGATGCTTTAAAAAAGCAGGTTGACTTTTACTAATATGCTAAAGAAATAATCTTCTGGCTTCAGCTGTGGCCAGCACACACACACTGGTTTCCAAAAGCAAAGTCATGGAAATTCAATGAAATTTCAGAGTGTGCTACAGGGATTGGCTTGCTCTTGGCTACCTTGGTGACTAAAGCAGGACTTGTATTTATGACTGAACAAACCACAAGTTTTTTCCACTCCAGAAGTGTTCTGATAAACTACTGCTTCCTACTGCATAGAAGTAAATAAAATTTAATTTTAGAGTCTTGCCTTTCTATAATATCAGCTTTTGTACCTGTACTACGAGAACAGATGGAGTATAGGAAAATTTTGAAGTGTTAATTGATTTTGTTTGAATCCTGTTACCCTCTGTTTGGTGTGAATTGTTAAGTTGTCAAAACATTAAGTTATATAAGGGTTGAAGCAGAGAATAAACAAAAAGATAATTCTATTGATATCAGAGGTGTATCTTCAGCTAACATCCTATGTTCACACTGGTTATCGCATCTGAGACTGCTGAAAGATAAGGGGAATAACAAAATAGCAATAAAACTTAAAGAAAAAGCTTGTTTTCAGAAAATGAAGATTAGCTTTTCTTTCCTTAGAAAATAAATTAAAATGCAGAATTTTTGCTACAGGAAATTTGTTAATTTCAGGAAGGTAAGTACATTGAAATAGACTGAGACAAGAAACATGTACAGGAGTAGTAAGAGTATCTTGGGTTATGATATGATAACTATCTCCAAAAACTTTAAAAGGAGAATTTATCTTTGTGCTTCACAGTCCAACTATTAGAATTTACAATCTAACGTGAGGGAACAGATTACTTGCTGCTTCTGTGAAGTCATGTCACCTTCCCCAGAAGCATCAAGTATAGGCAGTTGATATGGATAAGGTTTTGGAATGATGGAGTAAGATCCAATATAGCAATTCCTGTATTTACAAGTGCCTAGGAAAATATCAGCATGATAAAATAAGACACACAGAAACCTCCCAAAAGCTCTGGCTACATCCTATGGATCAGATATTTGATCATGTGTAATTCAGATTAAGTTTTGAAGTAAAAAATAATCTCTCCACCAGATTACACAGAGTTTTCTCTTGCCAAGTATTCATACATTGAAAGCAGGAAGAATAAAAGTGATAATTAACCAGGTCGAGATGAATTCCTCTTCCACTGTCATGTTGACTCTAGCTTCAATGCATCATTCTCATATCAAAACACTAGAAAGCAGATTGTAGGCAACAGCTTATCGCAAGTTTATTTCTTTCATAGAAAACTAGGTTTCTCTTCAGGAAGTTTGAAATTGAAGTTCTGTCTTGAACTTCTGTCTAAAGTTATTTCACCTCTGCAATAGTACTTTTGATGCATAAGAAAAAATAAATGTCCTTTTACACAGTAGGCGAATCAGGATTGAAGGTAAAAATGAATCATGATGCTTGAGAAAAAACACTTTGCCTTTGTAAAACAACGTATTACATCAATTCAGACTAGTATGTCAATATTTAGAAATAATTAGCCAGTCACACTGCTAGCTGATAATATTGCAATGAATACAGGCAAACATGTGGATTAAAAACTCGCTGTTACATCCACCTCAAAATTAACTGCACCATATAAAGCAGAACAATTTGCAAGATAGCAGCTCAGATGACTTCTACCTTAGCAAAATTGGCCAAGAGACAAACACAACTAATTGAGCCTTATGCATATAAACTCTTAAGTGAGGAATTATCACAGCTACAGGAATCTTTTTTTCTTAGTTCGGAATATTTCTTATTGCTTGAAAGCATCTAAACATATGAAGTTTCTGGGATTTTGTAATATTTCTTGAATACCTTCTTTCCATTGTGGATATTTCAATATTATTCCTTTTAACTTCAATAAACAAAAAATGTGAAATCTGCTGGCAATTTGCTTGCTACAACGACTGAGACTACATATTGTAATTAACTTGTGTCTTATTTATTTTATTTTTTTTTCTCTGTGGATGCAGAATAAGTAACTTGTGGATCTCAATTATATGGGAAATTCCAGCTTCAAGGACACTGGTTGGTTTGTAGAAATTTGGGGGGGCGGGGGGGAAGGGGCCATTACAAATTAACCAATCTTTGATTTGTCAGTTTATGTGGTTTTTAATCCTAGTTCTGCATGTGGAAAAAATGCGTTCATTCAATTGTAAAAACAGTTGTTTTCCTTATCATTTCTTTGTATCTTGTATCCTTGAATCTCCTTCTTTGTAATTTATCTCTGAATTGCTTGCACTCCATACTGACATCCAGAGCATGAATCAGCTGATGAAGAGGAATGCACATTGATGAAACAATCCTGGAAACTGCTGGAAACATTTAGGGCATTTCATAATCAAATACATTAAAAACCTACAGAATGTTTCCACTACAGTGACATTCTGAATGAGAAGAAGGGGGAGAATCCAGAGATGCAGATCATCACGCAATAAAGCAGATGCCAGAAATCTGTGTTAGATAATCTGCTGTTTATTGACTTCTATTTTGCTACCTTTTTCCCCAAAGAAACACAGCTATTTTATGCCTCACCTCCTCTAGTAGCAAACCTACATTAGATTTGGGAAAGCAAGCTACATTGGCCACACAGCTCAAGTACCATGAAGCAGATGTACAGGTAAGGGACAAATATATTGATCTTATATCCCCATTTGTTATTTTATCCTCCTTCTTTGGCAAATAAACTACACAATCTGCAGGGTTCTGTAAGAGTATTGTGAGCACCTAAAATTGGGATAAGATAAAATAATTGAAGTAGTTATATTTTTCCTTGGTAAAGGCTTCATAAAATTACTTGGTTTGGAATTTTCCTCTTTAAGCACCCATTTACATAGCGGCATTTTATAAATTGACATAACAGTTTGTTTAGTATCTGTAATCTATTGCTGGATGAGAGAGACAACCGTTACCATTTTAATGATATGGGGTTTGGCTTTTATGTTAATTCTGACAACCTTGTATTATTAAAATATAGTATGTTTCATCACAGTTCTGATTACTTAAGTTGACATTGGTAAAGACTACCCATTTAGAAAAATGCTGAGCCTTCTTAAAGCTGTATTTTACTTGGCAATAATAGCTTTCAAAAGAGGTTTTGCTGGCTGCAGACAGAGAAATGGGTTAAATTCATCTGAGATAAAGAGCCACTGATTTGAGTGGATTGACCACAAAGATGAAGTTGGCCCAGAATGCTGGAGAACAGTCACTTTCTTCTTGCCAAGAGAATTTCAAACCAAAAGAAAGAAAATATTCCCCTTTTATGGTCTAGTCTACAGATCTCCATAGAGTTAGAGAAGTACTCAAGTATCTCTCTCCTTGTCAATATTCCCTTTCTCCTATGAGAAACCTGAAATATGTCAAGCAGAACAACTGTCAAATTACCAGTAGCTAAATGAAATTTGTTTCCTGTCCTTAGTGCTATAAAAAGACTTTCCTTCAGTTTTTCTTTCAGATCTGGAATGGTGAAAGGGAGGATGAAAGTGTGCAGAATGAAGCTCAGTGTAATTCATGTTGTAATCTGTTTTTTATGGCTGGTAGTTGACTGAGAGCATGTTTTCTCAGTCCAGGAAGATGAGTCAGCTAGCGTACTTCATTTGGCTTCCTTCTCACCCTCACCTCTGAATGTATACAAGAGAGACTGATTCCTATCCCAGTCAGTGCAGATCCCTGCACTGTTACCTACATAGTCCTTACATTGTTAAGCACTGTAACAACATTGTAAGGAGAAGGACGTTATAAGGACTACAAGCATTTAGACATGCTTCATAATCTCTCCTGAACATTCAGACTGTACATGGCCAAATTTGATTACTGGCAATCTGTAACTGGATTATACAAAATCTTCTTTTCAGGGTTTATAGGGTGTTGGGGGGGGGGGGTTGAAAGTAAAACTTGAAACCCTATTACTCATTCTGTGCAACTAACTGATATATAATTACCTCCTGTGTGCTTCCCTGGTGGGCTTCATCAGCTCCAGTTGCATAAAGGTAGCTTTTAAAGGTAGTGAAACAGGAGGCAAAAGCAGGTTTTGGTCAACCTGAGAAAACGTCACACCTGCTGGATTTCAATGCAAAGCTGGAAGTGGAAAAACAGAGTTTTTGTTTGAGAAAATCTTCTGCATATATCTGTAAGAAACCGAGAACTAAAAATTATTAATCCTGTAGAAAGTCAGATTTTCTGTCTTTGACATTATCCACTTTAAGAGAAGATATTAACAAAAACAAAGAAAACAAAATCCTGTAGTTCTTTTGAAGCTGAAAGAAGAGGTTACATTGATTAGTAAAATGCCAGGCAGGTATTTTGACCCCACTTCTGAGATTTGGTTCTCACCCAAAACAACCAAGCAGATAAAAATATGGAGATGCCTTATCACTTTTGTTTCCTATTTCATAAGGAACTCTAAATTATACTGGTGAGAGAGAAGGATGTTAATTGAGTTGAATTATCTATGGTAAAATATCAAAATATTTTTTATATCAAAATCTGCAAACATTTTTTGTTATTCTTCAAATGTTGCTCCCAAACTGCTCTTGAAGCTTTAGAAAACAGTCATACAATTGCTCTTCAGACTGAACGAAGTTACCATAATTGTAAAGTTTGATCCTTCTTCTATTGAGTGAATTACCTGAATTCCAACAGGAACAGAGCCACACCCTTATTTTCATGAATTGTAAGGCACTTTATTCAAACTGTAATAATTACATTAGTGACATCCAGGGAAATCATCAGCATTCCACTTGATAGGGAGACAGTAAAAGAAGAAACCTAATCTCAGAGGAAATGTATGTATTTTTTATACTACAAACCACATATTTTGGGATTTCAAAAGCTCAGAAAAAAGAAATTTTATATATATATATATTTTTTTTTTTTATTATTTTTTTTTTTTCTTTCTTTCCAAATAAGAGAGATGGCAGTACCTGCAAAGCTTATGTCCTGTTTGGAGAGCCAGAGGATACTTCAACAATTATATCCTTCCAGAATCTGTCTTTCACCTGTAGAAAATGGACTTTCAGTGCTTCATGCCAAAGGATGCCAAGTTGCTAATTTCCTATAGAAAAGCTAGATGGAAACTGTGTTCAACCTGAAAACCAGAGAATGCTCCAACATGGAAATATGGATCCATCTTTAACTGTACACCAGCAAAAGACCATCTCAGTGGCTGCTTTCTGGACCTCCTGCTTGATAAAGTAATTCAGCTGTAACTGGACAAAAAGTGCAGTGTTTAAAGTAGTCAGCACAGTGCTGCTGTCAATCTTCAAATATGTCAGGAATACTAAGAAAATTAATCTGCAAAATAAGAAATTAATCAATAATTGATAATATCGGTTTTTGAAAGAATAAAAGTAACCAGTGCTCTTCAGCTCATTTATAGTGCAAGGAAATTTCCCATGAGAGGGGAACAGGGAGGTAGTTAAAAGCAAACCAATATTTTCCAAGCAACTAGTTATAATTTAGTTGCAATATTGTAGAGAAAAAAAATATGCATTGTATTTTATTTGAATGTATAGCATATATAATTTCCGCTTAATAGTCACTTTCAGTAACAAAAATAAATTGGCATAAAATATTACTTCAGTGCCCAATGCCTCATGAAGGGAAAATGAAAAGGAATTGTCTAAGATCTACATGAGAATATCTAGAATAAAAAGGAATAAAAATTAATACCATCATTTAGGGCTTCTTTTATACTAGCTTCTGAATGTTCTTATCTTTACAGGTTACAGCAGCTGCAGGAAGGACTTGGAGAAGACTTTCCCGAAGGGTTTACAACAGACCTGCTTCTGATGCATGAAGCAGATATTTAATGATGCACAGCGTTGCCTATAGATGTGTCTGCACTATAGTCAGATGTCATTTAAATCTCAGTCACTTAGGTATTCAGAGGAACAAAACTGTGGACAGTGGACTTCAGCATAAACCACAAAAAGTTCGCTTGAGATCCTAGGTATATATTTGGCAGCTGAACCCACACTGTTTAAATCTCTTGATTATAAATAAAAATACATTGCATTCACAAACTGAAATCTACAGAAAAATGACAGATAATCTCCTGTGTTTTCTATAACGAAAGGGCCAGCT
The DNA here is from genome assembly GCA_013400195.1 of Aramus guarauna. NCBI lineage: Eukaryota > Metazoa > Chordata > Aves > Gruiformes > Aramidae > Aramus > Aramus guarauna. The sequence goes on along the minus strand of VXBL01004884.1, from coordinate 2,042,344 downwards.
ACTATGAGAGCAGGCTGGGAAGTGTCTTCCACCTAATTTTGAATGTCCGAACTGGTCCCTTTAAACTCCCCGTACATCCCAGGCACCTCCGGCGGTGTGGCACTTCACTTCTTTCACACACCTGCATTGCAATGAACGGAATCACACTGCAGATATTATCTTCTTTTTTTCCCTGCCAACCAAAAGGGAAATCCTGGGAGTCTTGCTTCAGCCTTGGCTATCTCAGGGAAGGCAAAGTAATCCCATGCAGTACAGCAGCATAAAGCTTTAATAATAGGAGTGTTCAGTAATGGTTGAACAACTGGGAATTAGTGAGAGGGCATTTGGGTTTGGACTTGGTAAGGGTCAGGAATCTGTATAAATGAGTTCAAATTATATTGTCACAAAAAATACATCTGTTTAATTACACATTTCATTTATTATGATGTGTATATAACTGGAATCCAATTCCTTTTCCTACAGCAATTTCTTCCCCTGCTGGAGGTTAATTATCCTATAATCATAGTACAAATTATCCAAGTGAGATGGTGACATGTTTTACTTCTTCAACTTCCTGACAAAGTCCCTGGGATGTAATCAACACAATGCCAGTGCAGAGGATTACATCACTGATAGGTTTGACTCCTAACTGAAATCTCAGGAAAAAAAGGGGTTTTGTGAATAAAATATTCAGATTAGATCTGTAGATGTTAAAAAATAAAAAAGCATAAAAACCCACCCAATGCTTCTTACCAGGTGGGCTGATAACAAGCAGGCGGTTGTAAATACTGGCTTTCACTTCCCAAAGGTGATGAGTTTCAATTCAAAAGCCGTATCTGAAGAGCAGGAGGTGGTGCAGGAAGCATATGCAAAGAGATACAGATCAGTCTAAGGACTCGTATGTATGTCAGACATGAAGAAAGACTGCGTACCAAAAAAATTGGTTAATTTTTTTACCAGTGATATAAAATGTTCTAATAAAAAGATATTTCCTTCACCTGCATGTCTTCCCTTTCTTCTAAAAGTTTGTATACGTATTATAAGCTGTTAGCTCTTGTAGTCATTGAGGAAAGTTATTCACCTCACTTAACATTAGCCAGCAAAGGGTTAGATATCAGCTCTAAACTGGTGTTTGTCCTAAACAAAACCTGAAAAAGTGGGGAAAAAAAACCAATAATATGATGACTTGTTATTTTTTGAGAGCAAATTCCTGGCTTCCTCTAGTAAACCACTATATCTTCTCACTGATTTACACAGAGATCAGTCTATTACTCTGTTTGCATGAAAACATAGAGCAATCAGAAAGAAAGCTTTGGAAAAATCTTCATCTTCTATTTTTGACCTTATAATCTTAGTCACATATGTCCAGACTATACTTATGAAACAAGTCAGTCTCCAGCTTTCTATACTACCCATGTCCTAGTCTACAATAAGTCCAGGATATATCAAAATGTACAATTATAGAGTTACAGCTACAATAGGAGCCAATACTAAATAGTAAAGAGATGCACACAGTAACAGTGTCATGAAAGAAAGAGAGAAAAGATTCCCATCTTATTTCATTACAAAACCCCTCCAGCTGGTTTTCTTGGCGAGAAGCAGAAGAAGAAAAGCTACATGGAGGATGCAGCTTAACTGCCAGTCTGACAGCTTAACTGACAATCTTGAAAATGTAAATCTTCTTGCAAAAAAAAAATACATAAACTCTATAGAAAAACTGGATTCTGCCGAGTGATTCATTATTTTAATGACTTCCTGCTTTAATGCACATCCTCTCTTTTCCTTCGTGCAAGCTGCTTCAATCCCTGTTAAGGATTTAGCCTCACAATGAAGGTTTTATAACTTTCTGGATCTTTGTCATGTTGGCATACGGGTCGTTCCCTTTATGTAAGGACAACGAGAAGGCGGAGAACAGTTGTCCTGTGGGATAAGGAAAAATTCAAACCTGAACTGGCCAAGTATTGCTCTGAAATACAGAGTTGCTTTTTCCCTCAGGAGCTAAATGCTGGCAGGTAGCAAGTGTGGAGTAAACCTGAACATGTTTCAATGCTATCTGTTCCAGCAGATGTCACTAAGAGGCAATGGTGTTTATAAGATGGCCAAATCGGACACAAGCAGGTATTTTTAAATCACAAAACTATGGAAAAGCTTTTACTAGCTATCAAAGTAATGTTTCACCACTGAATAGGACTTTGCTTTGGATCTGGGTCTGGAAATAAATTCCTGTTTTCCACTACATTTCAAAGGTTATGGTAACTTATATTCTTTACAGGAAACTGTATGGACATCAGGAGACAAGCTGAACGCCATTGCTAAGGAAATAGTGAAGGTTTAAAAGAAATAGAGGTGTATTCATCTCCATAAAATGTATATTTCTAATGAGGGAAACTACAAGAACATTTGAATACTGCAAAGATTTGAACCTCTGAGAGACAGATTTTTTATTATTCTTCTTATAATTATTACTCATTATTATTGATAGTTTTATGATTATTAAATTAAAAAAAAAAACAACCAAAAAAACAAAACAAACCAAACAAACAACAAAAAAAAAACAACAAACCTCAAATGTTTGGAGGATAGAGGAGTATAGAAAATTATGGATTCCCAGGTGAATATCATGTTTGTGTAAGCTCTTTGAGACAAGGAACACCTCTCTGTTGTGTGGCTGTGCAGCACCAAGCATGCTGAAGTCTCAGCCCATGGCAGTTGCTCTGCTGTTGCTGTGATAATCATTAACAGAGTCGATTGCAAACAAAAGATGGACCATTACATCAGGTCACAGATTAGTTCCTGTATGGCTTTAATAAGAACAAAGCATAGGCTATATTTTTATTTTCTGTTGTTCATTCTACTCTCTTTAGCAAAAATGCAATTTGCATGCATTGTTCTTGGGTTTTGGTTAATGAGCAGAGTTTGAGGTCAAAGATGGGAGCAAGGTGAATGAGAAGGGAAGGGAAGGGAAAGTAAAAAGCTTCCACTACAAAACTAATGCTTCCCATTCCAAACCAGAGGTGCAGCCTGCAACCCTAGCAGTACAGCCAGATGTTTAGAGGTCTGCAACAGAAACACCCAGCTAGTGGTGCAAGAACAGCATGAACAGATGGTGCTATAGCACTCTCATATTCCCTATTTCTCCACCCACCAGCACCTGCTGTCTAATCCCTTTTCATTATTCAGCTTCCTAGTAACAAATGATTACATTCTCACCTTTCATTTGGTTTGAAACTCAGCAAGTTTGCTGACAACACCAAGCTGTGTGGTGTGGTCGACACACTGGAGGGAATGGATGTCATCCAGAGGGACCTTGACAGCTTGAAAGGTGGGCCCATGCGAACTTCATGAAGTTCAACAAGGTCAAGTGCAAGATCCTGTACGTGGGTTGGGGCAATCCCAAGCACAACTACAGGCTGGATGGAGAATGGATTGAGAGCAGCCCTGAGGAGAAGGACCTGGGGGTGTTGATTGATGAAAAGCTCAACATGAGCCGGCAGTGTGCGCTTGCAGCCCAGAAATCCAACCGTGTCCTGGGCTGCATCAAAAGAAGTGTGACCAGCAAGTCAAGGAAGGGGATTCTTCCCCTCTACTCTGTGTGAGACCCCACCGGGAGTACTGTATCCAGCTCTGGGGTCCCCAGTATAAGATGGACAGGGAGGTGTTGGAGCAAGTCTAGAAGGCGGCCACAAAGATGATCAGAGGGCTGGAGCACCTCTCCTGTGAAGACAGGCTGAGAGAGTTGGGGTTGTTCAGCTTGGAGAAGAGAAGACTCTAAAGTTATAAGTAAGAGGGAAGGCAGGCCCTCAGCTTCATTTAAAATGTATAACCCAATGTACAAGAATTCTCTGCCCTTTAAAAAACCGTACAAGCATACATATGTCACTAATTAGGATAACAGAAAGAGCAAAATGTTATAAGTATGCTATGCAAGGATAATAAACTATCTCATTTGTGCTGTCTGTAGTCTCATAGACTCATCAGCACTTTAACTAGAAATGCCAAAAACCCTGAAGATGCCTCGAAGAACACAAATTTAGCTACTTAGATTTTTTTTTCTTAACATGAGTATAGTCCTGACAAGCATCTGTGTCTCATCGAGAATTTGTCTTCATAAGGAGGCCCTTAGCAAGCCCCTAATTGTGGGTTATGACTGTCCAAATTTTGAAGATTGTGCATGTCAGCAGTTTGTAAAAACATCACAGTCTCTCAATTTTAGAAAGGTCAGTAGGACCCTATTACAGTCAAATGTTCTCTGCAGGCTTCATAACTCAAACCTCTATTATTCCTTGCTCTCTGTTCCTCTTCCCTATTCCTTTCCCAAATACCCTGTATGAATAAAAGGATCACAGTTTCAGTGCAATGGAGCTACCCCTTGGATGGAAGAAATCAGTTCTGGGCCAGTAGCACTATGGTACACAACCATTTCCAGCAGCCAAAATCTGCCCTTGGACGTGAGTCAGTGGAAACATGCATATTCAGTGGTAGACTCTGGCCCCAGAAGGAGAAGCAAAGAGTAACTAGAGCAGCTGAAACTGCCAAAGGGATTTAGGTTGGCAGAATGTATTTAACCTAATTTGGCGTGTGGTCAGGACATGAGAAGCTAATAGCTCATTGCTTTAAAAAGCTGGTTCTTGGTTTAATACAAGCGTTCATGGTATTGGCTTCCTATCTTATCTGTCAGCTCCAGAATAAAAAGAAATCCCAGTTTCCATAATGCTGTTACGTGTGAACATTTGCTGTTTTGACATTTTGCAAATCATGACATCAATGAAACCACCATCATACAGGTTCTCCTTGAAGATTCCCCACTTACTGGCCTGGCTTTCAGACCTGACCTTCCCTGTGGAAGTGTTGGTACAATATGAGTTAGATGGAAGAGCAACCTCACAGGAGCGGAGAGGTTCTCTGATTCTGCCAAGGCACTGGGGAAGCATATCCTTACAGAAGAGACTGCCCTCCACACCAAACCTAAACACCAGTTTGCACAGTGTCAGAAAATGGCTGAAAATGTACATATTATCAAAATTGCAGAGTGTCTATATCAACGGCTTTGGAAATATAACATACACAACCAAAACATAATAATATAATAAAATAATCAGGCCATATATTCATTGTTATTTCCATTATTTTACTTCTCCTCTCTTCAAACCAGTCATTATAATCCTCATTCTTTTTATGTCTCTACCATGCCCATGAGTTTACTAGTGTCTCTGCTTACATCTGTGCATAGTCCCACTGATGTCAAAGTGAAAGGTTATAAATAGTAAATATGGAAATGTTTGACTAGGGTCTTCTGAGAATGTGTAATATTTGGCTTCTAAAATACTTGTAACTGGTCATAACTTATAAGAAGAAGGCTAGACTTTCTGAATTGAGCAAACTTTTCCTGGTGCATGAATATATGTGGTTTTTCATTCTCCTTTGAAGCAGATTTTTAATTCAGGGAATAAATATGACAGTATTGCAATCATCTTAGTATGTTTTCAATTTGAAGGACTGTAGAGCAACTTCTAAGAAAATTATTAAAAGTAATTATGGAAAACACACTTATTGCCTGGAAACTTAAAGTCTTTCTGAGGAGTCTATATCTGTAGTGCAAGATGGTCTCTAAGAATCTTCAAATTTTAAAATGATGGCCTTAGATTAGGCTGCTAAGGCTGACTCTTAGAGGCAACTCATCTGTCTGAATCCCATGAAGGTGGCCCAGTAATAGAGGCCTGACTCTTTCCAGGGTGCTGTGTGCAAACTTTTCCACTTTTCTCTGTAACTAGTACCAGTACCTCTGCTTAGGGCATTGTCTTCATGGATCCCGTTTAGAAGTGTTTAATTCTCCCTGCATGTACAGTACAGAGTTTAGATAACTACCTCAGACTTTCATTTACACAAAATGTCAGGGTGTCTATAACTTATATATAAGCTATAGGTTTCCCTGGTAACAGAAAGCAAAACCTAGCCTCTCCATTTTTAGTTTGAAAGACTCGGTTCTTAATTTTAAGTTGGTTTATATAAGGAAACATTTGGCCAATTAACCTTTAGTTTTGCTGAAAAGCTCCTCAGATGAAACTTGAAAATTTTGATGGCAAAGAAAACTTCTTGCTCAATTTAAAACAGAGATCAGTGTAAATGTTTTAAGAACCATAAGAGTGTGATATTAATACTTGATACAGAAATAATAAAACTGATACATAAATACACAGTTGAATAATTCTATAGATGTACAGTCTTAACTTCATAGATATATTACTAGATCTACAACCACAAATGTTAGAAGAAGTTGAAATTCCACCTCTGCTTTTTAAGACAGAGTATTTCAAGACCAACTCCATGTTAGAAGCCAATTCTAAATCTCACATTTTTCCTTACCAAGCACATATCCTGACCTCATCGTTCCTTGCCAAGTCTTGGCCTTGAAATGTGCTATTTAAAAAGCAAACAAAGAACATGAACTTGTTCAAACTCTGGGAATATTTCAACCTACAGCTCAGCAAAATTCCTTTATCTGAAACCAATGAACTTCTCAGGACCATTGAGAATTGACCAGAGGGGCCAATTAGCTGTTGCACAGTCTTGCTGATTCTATGTCAATAATTTATAAATTTAGAGAGCAGAGAGGTTTTTGCTACTAGTTTAAAATTAAAGTGCCAGTTCTCAGAAAGTCTGTGCCACTCAACTGAATTCAGTGGACTGGTGCAGATCTAAACCCGTTGAGGATCTAGCAAAAGTAATTACCTCATATTGTCAACTATATTACTTCTTCAAAATAAAAAAATAGTTCACCATTGAAAAAAAAAAACAAAAACAAAAACAAAAAAACATTATTTAGATATCCATATTCTTTATGTAGTGAAATAGCTACTTTGTTTTTCTTTTCTTTCCAGGTAACATGGGAAGGTGGCAGCTAGCTGTCATTGGAAAGAGCACAGATCAGTTTTACAGCAAAGGCAGGCACCTAAAGAATCTTGTTTTCTGCCTCACAACAGCAGCAACCAACATCTCAAGGCATTTTTGGTCCCTTTCTGGTTGTACCCTGTGGTTTTCCTGACGACTTAATACATTTCTTTCAAGATGCCATAGACTGCTTTTATGTTGGCTGAATATTATTTAATTGGGAATGTTTTATATTATATAGAATATATTCATAGAATCACAGAATGGTTTGGGATGGAAGGGACCTCAATGATCACCTAGTTCCAACCACCCTGCCATGGGCAGGGACACCTCCCACTAGACCAGGTTGCCCAAAGCCTCATCCAGCCTGGCCTTAAACACTTCCATATTGAAGAATGGATGTGGTAGATGACTTTGTCCATATAGGCAGAAGACAGGTATCACAGGTAACAGAGCCTTCATGGTGCCCCTGAGGTCACTTGTTTCTACCCCCTGCTGAACAAAGTGTTAATCCACTTTGCCAAAACTGAGGCAGATTACAGGTGTTCTGGGATGTGAAAAGCTGCCATTACTTATCTGGGTTGAGTTTACTCACTCATTTGGCATAGGTCAGTAAGGGTATCTAAAACACAGATTTTTTCGGCTATGCTGCACAGACAATTTGCTTTTTGACTCCAGAGCTGGCTGGGCACACACTGCTGCCCTTTCCAGCTGCTGCTGAAATCTCCAAACTCATTTCTTGCCAGAGTATGTGTAAAAGCCCATCAGTCTTTCATGCTAATCACTTGAAAAACAATTACAGTGTATTCATGCATTGCAAACATTAATTTTGCGTATAGACAGTTACTTTTTTCGCCACTGTTGAAGTTTCTGCACGGTGACAAATATGCCAGAGGTTCACCATTATGCCTATTGACAAAGAAAAAAAAAAAAGGAAGCAGTGCTAGTTCTGATCCAGAAATCTCCTCTAAGAATTATGGTAAATAAGTTCCCAGACTATTTTTTATTAGCATTACAAATCTGTGGTATCTTAAAGAGACACTGCTGGGAACAGATTTCAGGAAGCTGAAGAAGGAGCATGTCCAGTTTTGGACATGCAGTTAATGGAGTCCAGTATCATATAATTGTTTTCTGATACAGCTTCCATTTAATATCAGCCAAGAAATTTTTAGTTTCTTTAAATATTTGACCCAGGAGAAAGTGATTCAGTTTGAAGGCATGGTAATCCTTTCATGAAGCTACTGTATCTGGATATCTCTGGTGAACCATGTCTGGTTATTATGCTTAAGACTAGGATGAGACCTGACTAAACTCATTTTCCTGAGGTGTAAAAATAATGTATTCAGCTCACTGCACTGTTGAAATCCTGGCATTGCTGACTCCACAAAGATTCTATTCATATTTCAGTTAGAAGACAAATTTGCTTTAAAAAAAAGTCTTTGGCTTTTTTTAAGAGAGCTTGTTGAGTATAAGGCTATGTCTTTTTCCATCAAAATCAAAAGTTAACTTGGAAATATATAAAAGAATGTAAATTAAATTTAGGGAATACCATTTTATGATCTATCCTGATGCATATAATTGCCATAGGTAGAAAATACATCTGTGGTGAAGAAGTGGAAAATTGGAACATTATGGAGTTTCCACCAGGCTCCCTTGTTAGTGAATCTAAACTAATCTTTAGTGAATTCCTGAGAAAGCATGAAGATGTTTCTTCTTCTAAAAAAAAGTGCTGAGCAAGTGAAAATGGAGCCAGAACAGACACTGCCACTTTCCTTTAAGGATTTAGATATGTTATTTAATTTGATTTCTGCAAAGACAAAACTAAACAGTGATGGCAGCTGATTCTCCCTGGAGTATCTGGTAATCTATATTAAGTAAACTTAATATAGAATGTAAAACAAAAGCCTTTGAATGAAAAGTTGTTCCATACTGGTGGTCAAACTGAATTATCTGGACAGATTCACAACACATAATGCTTTAGTTAAACTGTGGCTAAGTTTACTCTCCTGTAACAGCAGTATAGCGTATTCATACGTGATGTGATTTTAAATTCACCAGCCAAAAACTTGCAGCCAGTCATCTGTGGCAGCACAGAGCTCAGTGAGGTCTAATTGACCTAGGTATTTACCTAGATTTTTGGACAGACTTTTCAGGCTGCTTAATGCCATGCTACTAACTTCTTTTAACCCCACTTTGATCAAGCCATACTGCTGAGTCTCCTAGGTGGGTATTACTAATATGTCACACAAGTAAGGGCTTCAGGAGGGCACAAACTGGAACAAGGCCTCACATTTCAGCAGATGGAAAGGAGGACAGAGCAGGAAGATCTCCCCCACTCCTCGTGTCACCCCAGCCCCTCTCAGGCAGCAGTGGGAGATGTGGGTGACACCCAAATGACCTGCCCCACACAGGCAGGGTGATCCTCTCTAGTATGAAACCACCAGAATCTGGAGACGGTCAAACAACACAAAAGTACTGTGACCCTAATGGTTTACTAGTTCTATCATATATGAAGGATAACCAGAGGCTTTAAACACTGCACTCAGCAAAACAATCTATACCTAATTAGAGTGACAAAGGCTTGATGTTTCTAACCCTGTTTCCCCGTGAAAATCTCTCACAGATTCACAGGACTCTTGTAGTGAATGTATGTCTGTACCACAAAATTGCTGGAGAGAGAACTGTTTCAGCACACTCGTCCAAAGACACAAGACCTATAATTTTACACCAAATTGGCTCTAATTGCCAGCAAAAGCATTGCCTTGTGCTGAGGCATTCTCTAAGGTCTTTCCTTCACTGCACAGAAAGTGTCCACAAAGTAAAGCCCTCTGACCTAGGGCTTTAAATATGGACTAATTTATCTGGCTAGGATTACCTGCTGAGAAAACCATCGAGAACTAATGATCTGTCTTTTCCTCTTCCCAAAGCTGAAAGGCAGGCTGGGAAGCATGGGACCAGATTCCAGCTAGAACTAGGTAGAATGAAAGAAGTGGAGGGAGGTGTCTACAAAGCCACAGGGAGAGATTAAAGTAACGGAGAGAGGTTCTTTCCAGAACACAACATGCTAGTAGAAGTTGCTGAGGGGAAACTGTTTTGAGGTACAAAAAGGTATATTTTCAGCTTTAAAATAACTATTCCAAGTGCAGGAGAGGAAGAACAGTCCCCTGGTTAGACCATCAGAAAACCTGGATTCAAGTAGCTGTTCTGCCACAGATTTTCCTGAGGCAGTCAGCTGGCTTTTTTAATGCCTTAGAGACACAAAATGCAGCTACATTGCCTTTTTTTGCCCCATCTGCAAAATTGGGAATGACAGTTCTTTACTACTTCACAGAATACACCAAAGACTTTGAATTGCTCTAACATTATGGCAATAGGAGATGTAGAAGCACCTAAGCCAACATGCTTTTTTAATTACTAATAAACATAATTTCTTCTAAAGAAGCTACTTTTTTTTCCCTATTCATGAGTCTCTAAAGAGACGAGATCTTAGTGTCCATGAAGACCTGCAGAATACAAATGTTTGTCATCAACAGTTTGTCCTAAAGTAGAATTGTAAAAATATGAAATTCTATGTGAATATAAAGAAGTTATAGAGACTTCCTTTAAATATGACACAGAAACCTTAAGTTCAGAACCTGGAAGAAAGAAATTGCAGATGACAGAACTTGCTGTTCTTAAGACATCTACCTTCTCAATGGCAGCTACCAAGGATTACTGTCTTACAGTTTTTCTAGAACTACCAAGAATTCACAAACAAGAATGATTTGGCAATGGCATTATTTATGCTTTTAGTTTTCCTGTGTGAGCACAGAAAAAACTCAGTTCCAATGAGCTGACTGGAGAATGAGTAAAGGATCTGATGATTAATGCTATGTTTGCTTTGGGACAATCTCTGGAGTGTCAGAGAAATATGTGCAACAAAGCAGTGGTGTGACTGGGAATAATTCATAAGAAAAGGTTAAGCACACTGTGGTGATTTTTTTTTTCCTCTAAAAAATGATCATATGCCATCCAGGACACACAAATCCTTATTTCAGGTTTTATTTTCTTAATTGTTTGAAGACTTGATATGAGTCAGGAAAGAGTTACTGAAGCTAGTTATTATATTTGGACTGTTATGAAGCATAAAAGAAACATAGAGAAAAGAAGGTGAGAGGGATTTAGCTCTCTGAGAAACCATCTATACATACTAGTCTGTTTGTTTATCAAGCAAGAATAAAACATTACTTTCTGGGATGGAGTGAAAAATAATTGCTAATTGAATAATATGTTAAAGTGTCTCCCAGATGGAGATTCATACCTGGGCTTGCTGAGCTTCCAGAACATTGTGCTTCAGCTAATGAAGTCAGCCAGTTTCCAATGGAGTCAGTGGCTGTGTGACATTCGACTTGAAGGAGACTTGGATCAGGCCCTAGGCGTCTATATGTCCATCAACAGTCAATTTTGCCCTTGTGCTGTTGGAAACTGGATTATGCCATTTAACTTTAATAGCTCTGAAGTAGTTTGACAGCCTCAGATGAAAAAGAAATACATAAATGTGGAGGCAGGAGTACGAAGTGAAAACCTACCCAGGATTTCTGCTCTCTGTGCTACTGATTGTTTCTGTCAGGCAGTTGGTGACCCATTATGCCCAGCTAAACCAGTATTTACCTTTTCATGACTATGAAAATGCCAGTCTCTATGGTAACTTATGTAGCATAAAACATTAATTACTTTTTCCTTCTTCTAGATAGCCTTATGTGCAAATTACCATTGTTATATTGTAAATATCTACAAGAAGCAGGGGAATAAATGACAAAAAGTCTTTAAGTTTTCACTTGTTTTTCACTCCCTAAACTATAGATGAGACAAGAAAACAGCAGAACTCTGATTAAGTTTATTTCATTTTTCAAAAAAAACTTTACTGATTTCTGCACATCTTGACATTGAACTAGCAAGAAAACATGTCTCCCCAGCAAGGCAGAGTCCAAGGGCCAGATCAGTTACTGAGGCACCCGATGCTTCATGCCCTGGAGGAGAAGCTCTGTGCTCCCCGGGGAGTGCATTCCCTCTGCTAGGTCTCAGTTTAGGTAAACTTACTTGGTTCTAGCTTCAAGTACATCCTGAAGCAATGCAGAAATGAGAATATATAAAAACATATATTGCTGGTAGCAGTAAGACAACAAGCAGGAACATGAGGTTCTTCAAGATGAAGAAAAGCAAACTCCTGCATGCGTTCCCAGCTAGGATGGTGGGACCCTGCCCCTTCTCCCAGAATTACTGAAGCAAGTCATTTCTCTACAAGTACACTATAAGAATTTCCTGCTCTTTTCCCTTGGATTCTTCTACTTCCATCTTCACAGACAGCCCAGAAATACAGGATCAAGTAGTTTTTATGTAATTCCAAACCTATTCTATGATTCTATGAATTCTCTGATCTTTGTGATGCTGGTTTAGACCAAGATCTGTACGTGGTGCAGCACAAAACCAAACCTCAGATGCTGGGATCTGGCCCATGTGCTGTTAAATGTGTTGGAATTTGTCTAAGTGTGTAAATATTAAATATGCTTCCACTAGTATTAAGCAAAATAGAGTCCTATCTATCTATGCTCTGAGTATTTTTTATTAGCATGGAAAGGTAAAATAGTTAATTATCAAAAATATCCCAGATTACTTTTAGCTTTACTATGTTACAATTTATTTTTTTTTTAACAATCTATTGTTTACTGTTGATCACCTAAACATTGACCTTTAAAGGCTGAGTTTATATGAGAGAAATTCTAAGGGTTTTTTTTATACAACATACACAAGAAACTTGAAAAAAAAAGAAAGAAAAATCCCTATCATGAACATTTTCCTTTTCCATTTTCCTCTGCTTCATCCACTGGACTGCAGAGATCACCCCCTTAACAGAAAGAAAAAGCATATGTCAACTTGCCTCACCTACAGAGCCTTGAGGCAAAATGCATCACTTTTTCGGGACTGTCATGGACTGAATAAATCAGAGATAAGTGGGTTAAAATGTCAGCACCCACTGGGACCAAAATAAATCTAGACATTTTTTCATCCAAGTGAAATCCTAACTGCAGTACCACCAACACTTCATCCATTCATTTAGGAAGATAACATAAAACTTTTAATAATTAATTGTATTAAAAAAAAAAAAAAACAAAAAAACAAAAACCAAACAACAAGTTGTTGACTTTTAATTTTTTCCCTCTCATTGTAATAAGTCTGTGGAAGTCATCTTGTGTAAAAGGTCAGATGAGCATGATGTGAAAGATGGTGTTAAAAGGCTTTCAAACTTTGTTTATTAATAGATATAACCCTTTCACCTCTGCTACATCTGTCACCGCTAGGTTAAATATCATCTATCTTACTGGTCAGCTGACTTCTTGTTATTAGTACAGGAAAATACCACAAAAACCCACTGAAGAGTTACAAATCCATTACATAAAAATGCAAGAGAATTGCCTAAACCTTCCTAATAAAACATAACCTAAGATGAAGTAACTAAAGGCTCTGAGGGCAGCCCCTGGCTTTAAAAGCATTCACTAGGTCATTGATCATTGAAGACAACACGCAGTGACCTCACACAAACACAATGTAAACTCCCAAACTCATTGATGGCATTCCTAGCACTCTGTCCGAATTTATATTGCCTCTCTGTAAACTGTTTGAAATAAGCAGTGAAAAATGGAAACAGAAAAGGTCCTCCTCAATATGATGAGCATACCACCGAATGCAGCTGGATGCAAGTGAATTAACTTGTGGCTTACTTTGATGTTCAAAGAAATCTCGGGCCAAAATGCGTGTTAATAGAATTTTTGTGAGATTCTTGGAAGCATATTTTTCCTTCTGGATAGCCTAAAGATATGCTAGAGTCTAAAAATTCCCTGAGTCTTTTTTGAGGAGGTGAAGAAAAGAACTGGAAAAATATACTGTTTCATTATGCATTGATCAGGAAGATCATTATTGCTATGCAAGTCAATTCATGCACTCAGAAAGGCATGTAGGTCTATGTCTGTGGGTGTATACATTCCTTCTTTTTCTCCCTTTATCTCATTCCTTCTTTCTTTTCCTTCCTTCCTTCCTTCCTTCCTTCCTTCCTTCCTTCCTTCCACCCTCCCTCTGTCACTTTTCCTATAAGCACTAAAAATGCACAAGTGTAAAACCCTCAGTATTTTTTCACCTACTTTCACTAAGCATGTTTCAAACACACGACAAATGTGCCTGGTTTATAGTCCAAAATTATATAAATTAATTTTAAGGCAAAAGCCAAAACGTGAGTACACAAAAACAGAGTAGGAAGCTGAAGGAAGTGGCAGAATGATATCAGTCAGCATGTTAACTGTTAAAAATTTATTAAAAAAAAAAATTCAATATTGATTGATATTTAAACCAATGAACTCTCTTGCTTGGATTACTGTAGATGGAAAGCTCAAGGACAGTTCTTTTTACAGAAAGATGCAGAAGTTTTGTAGACAATTTATTGTTGACATTTTAGACATTGTGCTCCTGCAGTAAGTGGACAGAAAGGAGATTTACTGGAAAGCTCTCCCTTCTGTTTCTAAGCCATCCATACTAGAAATAGGTAAGTTCTTTCCCTGATCCCAAAAGAAGGAAGAAATCAAAGAGAAATAATGAGGTTGCATCTGAATGTGTTTTTTACTCTGCTCCTGGAATGAAGGCACCTTTCTTGGGAACTGATTGCAAAGTAACATTACAGCTCATTGCTAATAGACTGTGAGATGCTACTATTTGATTATTTCTAGCATAAAATGTTGTCATTATACACACTACAGGAACAGCTATATGTCTCATGGCTTTGCACAATTCTAACAAGTGTCAAAACAAAAGCAAACAACAAAAGGCAACATTGGCTTCCTGTGCAGTAAAAATTTAAAGAATGTAGAAGCATCTCATAGCTTAGAGGTTTTCAGCAAAGTTACTGCTTTTAAGCCATGAGAAAATACTGAGGTTGGTATTTCCATTTACTACAAAAGACCACAGCTATAAGAAACTGTAAGGACTACATCTGGGAGGCACAGACATATCTATAAAAACAACTGCTACAAAGACAGGTAAATGTATCTACAGTATTGGCTTATAATTTGATGGGGAAATAACAGAAATTTTTCTCTCTGGTTTGGGCATGTAGGACACTGAGAATAAATCCCTCCTGCAGTTTCATATTGTTGTTGTCTTCCTCTTCACCCGACAGCTGAGAGCTCAGCCTAAAGCCTGAAGTTGACAGGAGTAGCTATGAATGGACCCTGAGTAGCCCCGGTATTATGGAGCCTTGCTTGCTCCAACCAGCTGTGGGCCTTCCTCTGAAGTGGAGCATGCATTGTGTTCCCTTGGGTCTAGATGTGTCAGCACCCCTTTTTGGAGCATTTTCCAGGCTTTCATGTGAGGATTTTCCCTCTAGTGGGATCCAGGCTTCAGCAGGCAACAAAAATAAATAACTAAATATATTTTTCCAACAATTCTAGTTTGAATCAAGTAGAGTGGCTAATCATTTTGACCCATCAGCTTGGGTTTAAGAACCTACAATCAGAATCGGGGCAGGTAAAACCTCTTTGGTTTGATTTTCAATCCATTGCCTCCTGCTGGCATAGCACCTACCGACTGCTTCCAGAACCTCTTCCAGAAGGACAGAGGATTTGATTTTTCAAATATCAGCCTTTTGTAAATTTAGTTTATTTTAACTACATTTTCACACCCTGTATCTATCTCCCTTTCTCCACTCCTCGTAGGAACTCTAATCATTACCCATTCTTAGTCAGCTATGAAGTGCAAATGGCTAGAACTTCTCCCTGGGCTAGCTCAGCTCCTTTAGCCCTGTCCTTCTTTTGATTGCTATAAACCTATGAGTGCATTTCCTCCTCTTAAGAAAAAAAA
>VXBL01004884.1:1958633-2026546 GCA_013400195.1 Aramus guarauna | reverse complement strand
AAAAAAAAAAAGACTGAAACAAAATAAGTAAACATTCAGTATAGTCAAATATTCTTCCATAGACTGCAGCCTGTCATGTCAGTAGGTCCTATCTGCAACTGTCATATAAACAGGTTTTGGAAATATAATACAAATTATTTTCAAAATTACTTTGAGATAGAACATTTTCTCTGAAAGTGTTGTCCAGAATCAGGTTTCAAGTACAAGAAGATTCTGAGTCATGGGATTGACAGTGATTAATTGCATGACCAAAACTGGTGGGCACTCTCAGAGACCTGGAGGGGTACTCAGACAGTGGGGCTTCCTGAAAGGTACTTAACCCTAGACTTTGATGTATCTGATGGCTCCTGAAGGCACTAGCTACTGGCTCTGTTATGAACCATAGCTCGCATGCATTTCTCTAGCTTTGCTGGGGTAACACTTTGGCTGCTTTGTCTCTCAGCCCAGCTCCTGGTGCCATGCCCACTCCTAGAGAAATCGCTAACCACCTGTATTGGTGCTCTGCTCTCAGTTCTTGCCTTGGCTTGACTCTTTTGTCTTGATGCACAGAATCACAGCATGAGGTTAGAAGGGACCTCTAGAGCTCATCTAGTCCAACGCCTTCTGCTCAAACAGGTCACCTAGAGCCAGTTCTCCAGGACTGCGTCCAGACAGCTTTTCAGTATCTCCAAAGATGGAGACTCCACAGCCTCTCTGGGCAAGCTCTGCCAGTGCTTGGTCACCCTCACAGTGAAGCAGTGTTTCCCGATCGATGTTCAGAGAGAACCTCCCATGCTTCATTTCGCGCTCATTGTCACTGGTCTTGCTACTGGGCACCACTGAAAAGAGCCTGGCCCCATCCCCTTGGAACCTCCCCTTCAGCTATTTATATACATTAATGAACGCGGGGTTGCCCCTCCCCGGGTGCAGGACTTGGCACTTCTCGTTAAACTTCAGCCGATCCTGCTGACCCCTTGCTCCCGCCTGCCGAGGTCCCTCGGGGCGGCAGCACCTCCCGCTGCGGCACCCGCCGCTCCTCCCGCAGAGGCGGCCGAAAAAGATGAAGCTGCGTTGGCCGGGAATCGAACCCGGGTCAACTGCTTGGAAGGCAGCTATGCTCACCACTATACCACCAACGCTGCGATGTCAGCTGTTTTCTGTCTGCATCCTTCCTTCTTCTACTTCCATCCGTTCCTGGTCTAACCACAAGGTTCATGGACTGCCCACCACAAGCACAAAAAAGGACTACTGAGGAATACATTCGACTTCTCTCCACAGCTACCAAGGATACTACCTTTTTTTTTTTTTTAACAATTAAAAAAATAAGATATCATTCAGTGAAATATTTCCAACATCCTGATTTGTTTAAAAGAAATTCCAAATAAAAGGACTAAAACCTTCAGAAATGTCATTGCAGATAGTGGCACAATTGGAAAAAAGGCCAGCTAAAAGCTCCAGTCTGATGAAACAAACATGATCATTTCACCATTGTTAGTAAAAGAAATACTCTTGCCAGCATTAACATTGAACTGTGATGAGCTTTTTATTTCATGTTTGAAAGGTTAGGTGGAAAAATTATAATGAACAACATATGCTGTCCTTTCCCTCAGCTACTGCTTTTCTCTTCTCAGTATCACCCAAAGAAACACAAAATCACATAGAAAATGTAGTTGAAAATAAACTGAATAGATTTACAAAAGGCTGATATTTTAAAGAGGATTACAGTGGGTAGAGCCAACAAACTACTTTAAAGGGACAAATTCTCAAAACTGAAACTGGGAGGAAATCCTATGAATAACCCAGAGTGTTCTAGGCCATCTGTGATCTCTCTTCCGAGAATGTCCCTTTTACAGACAGATCTGGTTCTTAACATGCAGGAATATATTGCTTTTCTCAGCAAGCTTACGGATGAAAACATTCTGTGCAACTCTCAGTGCCTTAATAAAGAGACTTTCAGGTCTCATTCAGTCTCAAGTCCTCAGTCTTAAGCTTACTGCAATGGCTGTCAGAAAAATTGTAAGAGCTAATATTGGTTACGCGTCCATTGATCTCCTGATTCCTGACCCTTTCTGTCACTTTGCCTGCATCTGAGGAATGGAGAGGTCCACAGCAGGTCCCCCAGTCCTGTGCGTTCTTCTGGCCATTTTACCCAGATTCTTCCAGTGTTTGTATTGGTGAAATTTTAAGTAACTTTAGGGAAAAATCTATGGAGTATAACTACACTATAGTAAGGATATCAAATCTTATCTCATTTTCTCCTCATAATCCACTTAAAACAACCAGGAAAACCAGCCATGATCCTATTTGGAAAGCTCTGCAAATACATTGTACATGCATACTGTTAAGTGTATTTATAACTAAGACTTAACAAAACAAGCTAAGAGGGCTCTGCTGAATGACGTAAAGTCTATTTGCACTTTATGTGACATGCACTGTACATGCACTGCTTTGCAAATGCACGCTTCAGTTATGTGGTGCATGCACAGCAAACCATTCCTTTTGGTACCAGATTTTCTGTGCACTTCTTGGGGAACCCTCTTACAGGGGGCCTTGGCCCTGAGCCAGTAGGCTAATGCTTTAGGAAGATGATCCCATGGGACACATCAAACTCACTAATCATAATCACTTCTGAAAAATACATACCTTATTGCAATGATTTTCATGCTTTTCCTCTAATCCGTAGACACTATAAATATCTTCTACTAAAAGTGCAACAGCCTGGATAATAAATTTAAGCCTAGTAACAGTTGTTTCCAACACTACTGAACAGTATACTTTAACGATCATCAGAAAGGACTATTCTTGACATATTTCCCTGCAGAAATAGTCCATGGAACCTAAAAGTCTGTGCACTACCGTTCAAAAATCTTTACCTTACCATTTAGGAAATGTGAATAACTTTATTAAAGAAGTCAGTCTGGGGGAACTGTGGATGCTTTTCTTACCAAAAATTATATTTCTTTTTCTTAGAGTTGTAGCCTTAACTATGTCGTCTTTGTGATCTCGCCATCCTGTACTTTAAGGTAAAACAGAGTGAGGAGGATGATTTTAAAACTGAGTGGTAGAACTGGGAAGGGAGAGGGGGCCCCTTTGAATAGAGAACAAGCACTGGATGAGCTCTGAGAAAGCTGGAAGCTGAGGTGGTTGGGCAGAACAGGACAAAGAAGCAGGATGGGCTATGGGGAGCTTTGTGAACGGCAGCCACCTGGGTCTCAGTTCATAAAGCTGCTTAAACGCACACGAGATTCCTAAAGAATTTAAGCACCCAAAGTTGCACATAAACTCAGAGGGCCACATTCCCAAAGTCAAAGTGGTCTTATCCTGCTTAAGGAATTCTAGAAACACTTCTGAACATCTGTAGGCACCTGGAAATCTGCTGAAATCTGACCCGTGTTCCAGTCCCAAAGGCAATGCCTCCTTAACTTCAGCAACACTTGTATATTCAGACAATACACACACTGCCAAATCAGGGGTTCTGCATGAAATTTGTCCTGACTATTTCTTGTTTTCCCTCTCTCACACACACATATGAACATAGATTCCAGTAGTAGTTGATGAACAAGATCAAATTAACCCTTATTATGTCTTAGCAGAACAAGATGAGTGTGCAGTCGTAACCTTTCCCAATCTGGTTTTAATTCACTAGACAACAAATCTGTTGACTACGAGTCCAGTGCATACAGCAGAGAGGAAGTACTTTACTGTGGCATAATTAAAAGTATTCCTACCACACACATAATGACACGCCCTCTGCTTTCTTATTAAAGGTTTCCTTTGTTTGGGTTTACACCAAATTAGTTGCATATGTGACTGGTTTTGCTGCAATATCATCTTCAACCTCTTAGTGCATCCTTGCACTAACCTCTCAATTAACCCTTATTTCAAAGACGGCTCAGTGCAGGTGCAGGAACATTGCTTTTCTGGTGAAGGACACGTCTTGCTCACTGCTAGTGACCTCTGTTATTGCTGAGGATCTGGGCATGCTACATATGCTTTTTGTTTACAGTACAAGGCCTCAGCTAATTGTGTAATTGAGGTGCTGCAGATCCACAGCCTGTAGAAATCTAGAAGCTATTCAAACATAAAAAATAAAATGTAGGTGTTACCAACACTGAATTTGTCCGGTTTTCTGGCAATAAGCTTTTCCCCAGAATACAGATCTCGGTTTAGCATGGAAGGATAATATACTCATACAGTAGGTCCAATGGTTTCCTTAGTCCATATCAGAGCAAATCGTTAAAAATAATAAGAAGAACATATCCCAAAAGATTTCAGAACACTTTAGTGCTACCCTCTGAACAGAAGCTGTCTATTAACCATCACAAGTTTTATGAGCTTCTCCAGTAAAGACACAGCATTAAATCTTCAAAACAAAAGGCATCTAAGTTTCAGAAAAGAAAACTGTCTAAAATATGTTAGGCAAATAGTAGTATAATAGTATTACAAACACATGGTCATTTGGAAGTTATTTGAAAGCTTTATGTATTTAGACCTAATACACCAAAAGAAAAAAAATGTTTTACAAGTAATTTACTTCCAAGTATGTTACATTAAAAAATTAATAATCAACCTTCATGAGGCTGTTGCTTGAAAATCTTATCTATTTTTCTTATTGATATTATTCTTTATTTTGTTATATAAGTGGTCTGCCTTAGATACTGACTTCAGTTAGCCAAATGCTGTTCTCCAATCAAATTATTCACATAGCTATTTACTTCGTTGTATCAAGGTCAATTTCCTTGAGTGGTCAGTCTTTAACATACAATAATGATAACATACACGTAGACACATGTTTCTCTTTATCAAAGAAGATAACTCAAATTGAGGAATACTTTAAAATGGACTATAAAGGTGGCATTTCAAAATTCTTGACTTGTTGTTGTCCTTCAAGAAGTCTTGTAAATATTTTTTAACATTTGTGACACTTGTTAGCTTGGTTGATTTTTCATTTCCAAAAGTCATAAATTATGTTTTCTCTAGTTAATAAAATGACTATTCTGGATTTAACAGAAAATAGTAATAATTCTATCATTTCTTATGATGAATACTCAGTCTTTTTTTATTAACATCTAGAAAAATGTACGACTTTTCAAAAAGAAATGAAGTATTCTTTTCTCTACCAATAGCTAACAGAAATTTAATGGCAAGCAATAAGATTCTTTCCCTGGTCTATGTAAAATTTATAATACTATAATTAATAGTAAGCTGTTAACCTGAAAAAATAAAATCAATGTTCTTGAGAAATACAACTCTTAGTGCTGAGAGCTCACTGTCCTGGATGCAGTGGAGCCCCGACAAGGCTGGTATAGTACAGCTAAAAAAAAGAACTCACCAGTCAGCTTCTTTCTAGCTGTCCCAATGATAAAATCAACTGAAAACCAGGCAACTGTCCCCAAAATGACAAACAATTGTTTAAAAAATCTTAAACAATTCCTAAGCCATTACTGGATTTGTTCTGTAGCTTTTCTTTACATTATCAGGAGATAGGAAGGTAAATGAAAATCTGAACGGAGATTTTTTTCATACATTCACTTGTCTTCAGAAGCTGGGACGCTATGTAAAAATGTCCATGGGCACCTTCAGAGGGTGATTCATCTCAGCCTGGGATAAGTGTCTAAAATAAGCTGGTGAATCACCTTCTGGAGGGATCTTTTTCTTTCTATTGATGTTAAAAATATGAAGCGGTTAGCTCAAGCTTAAAAGTTTTACACAAGGTGGCATTCATATAACCTAAACATCTTTAAATTCACAATAAATCACAAAATGACAACTTTCACTTTCTCTCAATCTAAATTGTTCTTATTGGCAGCTATGTTATTTTGAGAATGGGAATATTACCTGGCAAAACGAAGTTTGAGGTTCATTAATGTATGGAACCTGATGATTTTTTGTGCAGACCAGATATAAGATATTCAACAGTCATTTAGATGTTTTCAGGTTGAACAGAATGCCTGCCTCAGAAATTATTTATTATTTAGAAATTAGCTACTCAAACAGCAAGAACTTTACTGACTCTCCATGATGCCTCAAGGAAACAGAAGTCACTGAACTTGCTCCATTTGACAGGAACACAAACAAACATTATAAAATATCCAACTCCAAACAAACAAGATTATTAAAAAGCAAGTTTATTTGTTTTTCTTTTTTTTTCTTTGAATTCATGTGGCTGATTCAAGAAGGCAGCTACACAGCCTTCTTTCACTATTCCAGATTTATTAACCAGATCTGAAGTCCTTAATTAAATCAGTAGGCTTCTGGCCCTTTCACCCTTATACTTGTACCCTTTTCCATTACAATGTCTGTTCTAGATGATCAGCCTTATAGATACGGTAACAGAGTAGTAAACAGAACTCTTTATTTCTACAAATTGAAAATGTAGAAGTCATATACATAGTTTACCATCATATATGATTAAAGAAACCCAAAGATTCAGTAGAGTATTTTTCCTTTTTTTTTTTTACCCTCCAGCACACTCCTATTCTTCATTCCCATTCCTGCTTACTTCGGACTGTTTTCTTGGCATGTTTTTAAGCAAGGCAAGGCACACCCACAGCCTCCACCTAATGTCCGAAGACATCATTGGAAGATTTGACTGTGAAGGCTGAATACAAAGACCTGTATTGAGAATGTGACTTTATTTTTTTAGTAGCAGGAGGATTCAGATTCCATGGACACAGATTCAGATTTATTTTTTCAATTTATTTTATCCCTTCTTCTCCTCCTATCTCTTGTAGGGGAAGGTTTCTGCTTTTGTTTTAGACTAGGTTATCCTGATTGATTTTGGCCACAGAAATAATTTATCTTTTTATATATCTTTGCTATAGAATTTGTCTTTTCTATATAATGTTGGACATGTGTACAGTATTCTGCTTTACTCCATCTTTCTGGGAGTTGAAAGGGAACAGTAGGGAATTACTGAATAAGTTCCGCCTCTTTAGGGAAATATGCACATAGAAATATGTATAACATGGTACTTGCGTTTAGTTGTGTAGGGATTTCTTTTTTCCCATCACCTTCTCAAAAGGTTGGCATTTTTCATTTTTTACGGTCAGTCCAAAAGATTGCGCTTTCCAGAACCCTGTCAAATGAATATGATTGATGCACCAGTGGAAAATAAATATGGGGAAAATTACTCTGGAGTATTTATGCATTAAATAAACTAACATTCTGTATCCCAGAGGCTTACAGACAAATGAGCAATTAAGTCACTTGATTCTTGCACTTCAATGGAGAAATTGACTTCTATGGAAATGGGATGTACTATTTAAGGTGATTTTGGGTATTTCTCTGTGCTCAGCCTTTTTAATGACTTTTGTTCTGAGGAATAACATGTGCATTGGATCATATAACTCATTCTTGGTCAGGACTGTTGGTTTTAGTCATTTTGCTGGGGAAGCTTTCTAGAAAAAATTTTGGTCTCAAAATACATATTCATTTTGGAGAGAAAACGTTTTGTTGTTTCAAATTCTTGCTGCAATTCAGGAAAGCCACTCTTACAGTTCTTTCTTAATACTGTTAGTTAGGACAGACTAAGGCTGAATTTATAAACAGAAGTGCACAACAGTAATTTTATCACGCATAATTCATGCTTTTTATTATCTCAGTGTCAATTTCTGTGCAAGTTAATTTGGAATGAAAGTTTTTCAGCTGTCAATACACTGCATCTGAAGTATGGCAGAGGTGCTCTGAGATTTGGTTAAGCTAATGTAGTTTTGTGTCCTGATAATTACATTATTTTAATCAAAACTTTCTGTAGAGGCTCTTGTTCTTAAATTGGAATTTTATTGTCTAAAAATTAAACTACATTATAAGTCATACCAAGATTCCATTGGATTAAATGTAAATGCTTTTTAGAACAGATTTACGTACATTGCATCCCTTTTCTTATCTTTCTTTCATTAAGATTTGGTCTAGAATTTTATTATTTTGATACCTAATCCTCCAGATACTGTGATACACCAAGTTATCAGACATCAGCTGAGCTGTGGAATTGTTTGTTTGTCCTTCATGCATTGGCCATGATCTGCAAAAGCAAATCGTATCATGGAGTATAATTCACATTCACTGCAAATTAAGTTGATCTGCATTTGCTTTGGCTAAAAGCAGATATCCAGAGTTTCCACAGATCAGATGTTACACAGTAGACTTAAGTCACTGATATTTTTATACATTTTTATAGAATAATCATTTACTTTGTTCTTTCTTCATATTACACCTGAGTTTAGTAATTATAGTATGTTTCACCTACCTCAGATCCTTATTCTTTATTCTCTTTGCTACCCCTAAACCAGTTTTGCTCAGGTCCCAGGTTTGCATTTCTTTAACTGACCATTGTGGAGTTTTTGTACCCCTGGGGTCTCCTGTGTCATTCTGTGCCTTGTCTTTTACCACCCTGGACTCCTCCACATGGGATCCCATTGCCATCACATCACACATGCATTGCCCTAACCCTGCATCATTATGCTGGGGTCACATATTTTGTTCTGTAAAGAAAAACTACTTGTTAAAATGACCTATAGAAAAATTAGAGTTACATCATATAATATTATTCAAAGATAAGCACAAGTTAAACACATCAGGAAATAGACATCTGGTCATTAGAAAGATGGCATGGCTTAACAAGGAGGAAAAACGTGCAAAACAGGCCAAAACAAGTTCAGACAAGGTCTGGCAAGTCATCATACCAGATTTTTCCTTTCCTGAATTGCTTTATCATAGTCAGCTTAGTGCCTCTCATAACTTCATATTTCTGCCATCTTTATGTCTCCACACAATGCAATATGAAGGCAATACATGGGTCTCATGACTGCGTTAACTGGCAATGTGCAATACATTCTTAGGCTGAAGCCTTTTACCAGAGTCTCTTGACTTTCAAACACACCGACTCTCACAAAAGCCCCAGAGGAAAGGATTACTTTATATACAGTCCTACTAGCAGTGAAGCATGAGAGATTGTAATTAGGTAGCATATCACATGACTAATAATGCTAAGGACAGTATTCTGAAAGTCTTTATGCCTTGCATGGCAAGGTAATGACTACTACAACAGATACTTTAGCCACTTCTTTCCAAAGACACACCACCACACACACACACACACATACACACACCCACACACACACCCCATTCCTATTTTGGCAGGGGGAATTATCTGAGAGCTGTGTGGACCTTTTTTTCTTTTCTTTACTCTTTCACACTCAGTGTAGGTTCTGCAGTTCTGTTTACGAATGCCAACCCAACAAATTCTCCTGACTTTTCACACTATCATAAGTTTTCTTTGCCTAAAGTTTCCATCTTAAGGACTGGTATCTTATATTTAGGATCATTTCTTATAAAGATTCAGAAGCACTGCCTGATTCCTTTGTAAGCTGTCAACAAAGTCAAATGTCTTCATAGTACTTTATTTTTCTGTCTTACATTGTATAGGTTGCTTGGTTGTAACCAATATTCTGTAGTTTTAGCTTCCTCCATACATTTTTTTCACTGTCTCCATTTCATACCATCTGCTGTAGTTTTGCCAAATAACCCATAGCCAGCAAGTCGGTCATATGGAAGGAACAGTTAATACAGGATTAGATGAAATATCAGTGGGCAAACATGTTTTGCTAATACAAACATTTCCTTTTGTTACTATGTACACCTGTTTCAGGATAAATCCCTTTACTCCTGTTGGGTTCCTGTTGTGTTTGGCACAGAATAGAGAAGTGCAATGGAAGGGCACTGTGATAATTTTTTCAGAGATGCCTAGTATGCACATATTCCTCTGAAGTTAGTGAGAGCTGCAGGTGCTCAACACATTCTGAAAATAATGTTTTACTAGGAAACTTTATCCTCTCTCCTAGAAAGACTTTTAAAAATCAGATAGAGACCTTGTGTCTCATCTGACCTTTGCTTTGATGAATGCCTTTATCCTTCTGAAAACAAAAGGAAATCTAATGAAAGAAACATTGTTTATTTATTTAATGTCTTAGAGATAAACCACCAGCACCAAAAAAAAAAGGATATAAGGGAAAGAAATGTCTAGGACTCAAACCCTGGATGAAAGTGAAACTCCTACAAAGGAGATAGTTCTGAAGAGAGAGGTATTTCAAGAACATTAGAGTGAAGCAACTTCTCTACAAGGATTTCTCTAACACACCTGAAATGCTCTTCTGACATATTCAAGCTTTGCTCCTAAAACCTGAAGAAATATGAAAGAAAACAGGACAAACATTAAGAATGACAGCACAAAATGAAAAGAAAACTTATGAAATGAAATGAAATGAAATGAAATGAAATGAAATGAAATAAAATAAAATAAAATAAAATAAAATAAAATAAAATAAAATAATCAAAGAGCAAACTAGAGAAAAGCAAGCAGTGGAACAAATTCATTCCCACTGGGACTGCAGTTAACTAAATAGGTTTAAACCAGAGGACATACTTCTCTTACTGTCATTATATTTTGAATGTTTCTCACTTCATTCATTCATTTCTTTTTTGAAGACAAAAAAAAAAAAAAAAGAAAAAGAAAATCATGAAGGAAAACAGATGGTACAATTCATGTGTAAAATTTCTAAATGTAAGATTCAGGTCATAAAAAGCAGCTGATTATTAAAATCTCACTGAAAATACTGACACTGCTGTTCAGAGAAAGCAAAGTTTCATTGTATTTAGTATTCTGGGCAGTGAAAGGAATGGTGCCCGCTTTCCCTGTAATAGTCAATAGTCTCATGCAGAATAACATGCTTTTTATGCCTAGTACTAAGCTTGTTATGAAAAACACAGTAACCTACTGCTGGCTAGATATTCTGTGCCAAACACAGTACTTGCTACTGATTTACCACTGTTAGTCCAGTTAATGCACACCTTTTGGAGTGCTCTGGGTGCTGTTTATTCAATACAAAAGAGATAAGGACCACAGTACCCAGGGGACAAAACAGTGCTTCCATTGCTAGTCTAATTCAAAGTGCATGAAAGTATATGGCATGAAAGGCCAGCTTCACAAGAACGCTTGAGACATATGTATCATTAGGCTCCCCCATGAACTAGAGGTTGGAAAGTTTTCTTGTGACATGGGAGATACTGATTCTAGACCCCTTCATGATCAAATGAAGGAGGACCATGATGGAGGTCCAATGCAAAGAGGAACCATGCAGGCGGAAGCAGGGTTAAGCTATAAAAGGAATAATTTAGAAACAATTCCTGGGTTTGCGCTGGTGATGTTAGGAAAGCCAAAACTCAAATACAGTTGAAACTTGCACAGACATCTTGAACAAGAACTTCTGCCACTATGTTTGTAGAAAAAGTCTGGATAAAGGGAATGGGTGTACATTGCTGAATGGAACATGTGTTTTAGTGGCATCAGACACAGATAAAGCTGAGGTACTCAACATCATGTCTTAAACTTCCCCAACAGGGTCTCCCATACCTCTGTGCTTAGAGGTGAGGCTCAAGGAAGAAAACTACTGAGAATGGATGAGGATGGAGTCAAAGATTGCTTGGAGAATTCAACCCATATACATCCACAGAACATGCCAGGATGCATCCAAGGGTGCTGGAAGAACTGGCTGATGTGCAAGGCTGCTCTCTAACATCTTTGAAAGATTGTGGAGAACACAGGAGGTTGTCCTTTGTTACCCCCTTTTAAAAAAAGGCCAAAAAAGACAATCTAGAGACCTACAGGTTGGTCAGCCTTACTTAAAAAAATTGTGGAGCAAGTTCTCTTACAGTATATTTGTGGGCACATGAGTGAGAAGAAGGTGATCAGAAACACTCAGCTTGGCAACCATGCTGGCTACTGACGGAGGGTAAATCATGTCTGACCAAGCGTTCCACACAGTCTTCCACAACACTCTTGTACTGAAAGTGAGTTTTTACAGTTTGGATGGGTGGACAACTGGATGGATAAAAAACTGATTAGACAGTGAGTCACAGAGGGCAGTGGTTAATGGAGTTAGTAACAAGTGGAGTATCATGGAGGTCTCTCCTGTTCCTCTTAACGTCAGTAAGAGGACGATGGCAAGTGAATGTCCTCCATATAGAGCTCTGAAAGGCTCTGTATAGATACCTCCTCCATTCTGGAGGAGGTAAGTGAGTGCACTCTGAGCAAGTTTGCACTTTGTCTCTCCTTAACTGGGGGACAAGGCAATATGCTCCAGGGCAGGGCTGTCATCCAGAAGCATCTGGACAGGCTAGATGAATGGGCCAACAGGAACCTTATGAAATTTAACCAGGACCAATGCTGAGTCCAGCACAAGGAAAAGAGGAGCCCCTTGCAGTAGTAAAGGAGAGGACTTGAGTAGCCAGTGAGCCACCAGGGTCTGTGGGAAGGGCCTGGGTCCTGGTGAGAAGAACAAGGACTGGCGGTGTCCTGGGCTGTCTGAACAGGTCCTCAGGAGACAGAGGAAAGGGATCATCCTATCTGCTCAGCACTCATTAAACCACATCTAGATATTACATCCAGTTTTAGCAGGAAAGATTAACAACCCAGAGTGAATTCAGCAAAGGCCACAGAAGCACTTGTGGTTGGAGGATTTACCCTATGCAAAGAAGCTGAAGGAGCTTGGACTGGTCTGCCTGGAGAAGGGAGGTTTGGGGAAGCAGGGACTTCAAACCCAAAAGCAGTCTTCCCCCAGTACCTAGGGGAGGTCTATGAGAAGGTGGAGTTGGCCTACAGTGCTGTATGGTGAGAGGTCAAGAGGCAATAGAAATTGAAATAAGTGAGCTCAGTCTGGGTACAGGAAAACCCTTTTCCCAAAGAAGATAACTGAACAGAGAAACAGGTTGCCAAGTGAGGCTCTGCAATCTCCGTGCCTGGGGGTTTTCAAAACCCGACTGCTTAGACTTGAGCAACCTGGTCTGAAGTCATGGCTAACCATGCTTTGAAGTCATGGCTAACCTTGCTTTGAGCAGTATGTTGGACAAAAGACTTCCTGGGTTCTTCTCCAACCTGAATTATCCTGTGATATCCCGTCAGAGACATTCTATCCAAAAATGGTTAAGAATTTTGTCAAAACATTTTAATATATAAGAAAATGAACAATTAAAGAGAAAATTCATTAAAATATTTTTTATTAATAAGAAATAACTTTTTTGGTGACATTTTAGATTTTTTAAATGTAAATTGCATAATCTTTTACATTGTCTTAGCAAAGCTAAGAAGCTTTACTTCAGAGGCACCTTAAAAAGCCTTAGTGCTTTTTGTTTAATGTTTTGGGATCATTGAGTGGAAAGCCCCTCCTTCCAGACTGGTAAAGGACTGTTAAGATCATTAGTATGAACTTTGATCTACTTCTTATCCAGAGGATATGATTTTATTTATTTTTAACAATCTTGGTAGAAATTGCTAAAAACATTATGTAAGAAATTGATAAATATGCAAATTATAACTCTCTGGGCTGAATTTTTGCCCGCTGGACATCTGCTTGAGTTTTGGGAGGAGTAATTTTGGAGGGAATATTTCAGCAAAGCATTTTCACTCCTTTCCAAGAACAAGTTGTACACTTATACATACTGTTAGGTATAAACGCTGTGACATTTCGAACTGCTCTACCATTCTAGTCATACGAGACTGCCTGTGTCAGGGATGATCCTTTTGCTCTTCAAAAAATGAACCCCAGGTGAGAAAATTAGAAGTTGGCGCAAGGAAAAAAGGTATGAATCCAAATAGTGAAAGAAAAGATAGCACAGCAGAGGGATTTATAATACAAGTACAAATTTCATATTCCTGCTGATGCCTGTGATCTTGTTGAATCTAGTACAGATGGTGATATCATCTGTTACTCAGTATAATCAAGACATTTTTCAGTATCAAGGTGTCAAAAATATTTTTGTGGTAACGTGAGTCTATGCTGTATCAGGTTTGATCATAACACAGTCACTGGCTAAATCAATTGCCCTTCCCCTCACAGCCACTGATTTCTGAAGCCAGTTAGATGCTGTAAATAGAGTTGGACTTTTGGAAAAATATGAAGTATTTCACACAACAACTATAATAGATAGGACAACCTTGTATAGGTGCAGGCACAAGTATTGATAAACATGTTATGGAACAGCCCTCTGGCCAGCTTGGCTCACCTGTCCTGGCTCCGTGTGAAACTTAACTCTATCCTAGCCAGAACCAGGACATGCCTTCACTTACAGTATTTTAAAATCAATACTTTTCCAAGCTTCCTAATTACCCAGTTCTTATTCTCTCCTACTTACAGGTGAAATTTGTTTCCTGAGAAAAGTGGTGCACTATGATGACTAAATATATGGCTTATTGTTGAATACTTAAGCACAGTTTTAATAAGAGGTCATTAAATCTGATGGATGGGGCCTCTGCAAACAATGTCATCTGTCACTCTGTGCTCAGTGAAAGGAAGTAGAAGAACAGCTGGTTTCAGTTCTCATGAGTTTCATGTTTTCCTTATTTCTGAGTCACATGGGATAAATTCCTATGGTTCTAATCTGGCTTTTTAGTCACAGCTGTAACACAAAGGAGAATTTATACCCAGCTTGATATGTTTTGTCTAGTTTTGAGTTGGGAGCATAAAAATCTATCAAGCTTGAGCATGTATGTTTTCAGAATTTATGTATCAGCCCATTTCATTTTAATGAGGTAGAAGTTTGCAAATATTGCTAAATTAACCAGTCAAACCTTGATAATTCAAGGCCTCAAATGAGTTTGCTTTCACCTGATTGTAGGTTTATTTATATTATGATTTCATCCTGGAGGAAAAAAAAAAAAAAAAAAAAAAAAAAGAGTATAATAGATCAGCTTTTAGAACAGATATTCTCTGCGAGATACAAGGTGCCTCATCTATCACAGTAGTGAAAGCCTACCCAGCTAATTATTGACTCATTGCTGCTTATTCCTGTGAGAACAACCACAGTGTTAACAATGTATCATTACTCTGTAGACCCTGAAATAATGGTTAACTTGTAAATCTGTCATTAATAAACCAAATTATCTGAAATAAGTCAAAGACAAAAATAAATGCCAAACAAGGAGGGGAGGGTGAAGACGTCATTGTCCTAATTAGTCTAAGGAAGTCTACATAATAAGATATCAAACAATTACAAAATATCCTCAGAAAACTAGTAGGACAATAACGAGTTGAAACAAAACAGACTAGATTCTAGAAGTTTTCTGTGATTTGGTCTAATGTACATACCCTTGTACTGAGGAGGTTCACTTCCTCCATCCCATCCTCCCTAAAATATCTTTCTTTTAAAATGTGAATATAACAGAACATTTTATAACCTACATTTGATTTTTAATGTCTGTAAGGTCAGATTACCTGGACCT
The DNA here is from genome assembly GCA_013400195.1 of Aramus guarauna. NCBI lineage: Eukaryota > Metazoa > Chordata > Aves > Gruiformes > Aramidae > Aramus > Aramus guarauna. The sequence goes on along the minus strand of VXBL01004884.1, from coordinate 2,011,293 downwards.
GAAAATGGTAACTAACCGTACCTCTTAACAAGAAAAGTTACAATGAGTTGTCAATGAACTTTCATACTATCCATTCAATTGTAAATCATTATTACAGCTGAGATGCAGTTAATTGTCTTTCTAGTAGCCAGTATAGTGCTGTAGTTTGGATTTAGGTTGAGAACAATGTTGACAACACACTGATGTTTTAGTTGTTGCTGGGTAGTCATAGCGTCTAAAGGAAGTCAAGGCCCTTCCAGCTTCTCACGCCCTGCCAGGGGCAGAAGAAGCAGGAGAGCACAGCCAGGACAGCTGACCCAGCCTGGCCAAAGGGACATTCCCTGCCACAGAACGTCATGCTCCGGATAGAACTGGGGAACTGAGCCGGGAGGTGGGATCGCTGCTCGGAAACAGACTGGGCAACGTTGGGGTTTTTTCCTGCATGCAGTCAGCAATTGCATTTGTGCCTCATTTGTATTATTATTATTATTGTTATTAATATTACTACTATTATTATTCTCTTCCTTTGTTATCCTATTAAACTGTCTTTATCTAAACCCACAAGTTGTTTGGGTTTTTTTTTGTTTCCATTCTCTTCCCCATCCCCTTTGCTGGGGCAGGGGTGGTGAGCAAGCGGCTGTGTGGTGCTCAGCTGCTGGCTGGTGTTAAACCACGACAGATACACATAGTTTTATATTATTGCTTCGTTGATCATATTAGCCACTAGAACTATACAGAAAAATGGTATGTTCTTATCTTGTAGAGATTTCTGTATCTAACAGAATAGATCAAAATTACATAGTTCCTTTGCTGAAGATTTTGCAACATAAACTGCACATAAAATAGTAATTCAATACTCTTAGTTTTTCTTCTCCAAAAAGAGCTGAGAAACTGAAAATCATAAGCTGATCTTAAATATTATATAAAAAAATAAGTCCCATGCTATGTGGTAATAAACTCCACCATGTCAAAGCCACAGGTTTTCCCTGAATTCATGGAAATTTAGGCTTTAACCAATTCATTGAACAGACAAGAGCCAAACATAGTATTTGACTGTAACCTTCCCCAAAGTATACTAGGCAGCACTTAAATTTGACATTCCAAAGAAGTGCAAAAACACAAATCAAAATATTGTCTTTATAACTTTTCAAAACTTTGTTTTTCTTTGTTTTTATTAAAAAGAAAATAAAATCTTCCTCTAAACCCACACTTCTCAGTGCTTAGCCCATGAGCCATGTCTCATTGATCATAAACTGATCTCTGGGATGATGACAGAGTCAGAGAAGGAATTGTAGAACTGGTCCCACGCAAGACTCCTTTCCAACTCAGAAAGCATTTGTGCCTGTAAAGTAGATTTACAAAGCAGACTGCAGACACTGCTATCCCATATGTCACACCACGGATTGCAGGATGCAGCAGTAATTTTACAACCTTCCTCATCTCCTTCCATTCCCGTACCCTTTCTAAACTGTGCCATCAGCTGACCTTGCCTGCAAATACGAAAACTATTCTCCAACTGCACAATTTCAAAACATTAATAAGGATGCTGTGGTTCACAATTTTGGAAAATGAAAATAATCTGAGGTTAGAGTATTAGAGGGGTTTTCCACACTAGCAGTTACCCTATCACATCTGATACCTATTGTGGTTACATTTTCCTCCACATCTAAATTTAATATATGTATCTTTTATGTGGAAAGAAGGAGTCCAGCACTCACAAATTCTGTGTATACTAGCCTGACTTCTTCCTCTAATACCATACATAATATGTTAGATTCAGACAAAGCCTTGAAAAACTTTTTTTCTTCATATTATTTAACCTTTTTCCCGAAAACCTCTGACGCTGAAATTCACCCTTTGCTATTTGATCACTGGTATCCCAGTCTTTCCAGTAAGGAAGGAATCATTGGCAGAAACATACAGACAATCACTTGTTTTATCTGCCAGTGAACAAATAAGGCCCACCTCCCATGACAAAAATAGAAAAGCATGTGTCCTCATAATTAAACATGGTGTACTCATGCCTTAAGAAAGGGTAACTAATTTAATCTTTCTGAACAACCTACTTCTAGCGTTGCCTGTATGTTGGATCCAAACTTTGCAGCCTTGATGATCTTTTCTGTAGTGCTGGTTATGCAGTTCCCTAGAATTCTCCAAAGAAAATAAGAAATCTCCTCTTGAAGAATCACACTGATATCCTCAGAGTTTATAAGCAACTTTGGGATCTTATTACAGCACTCTGGCAAATATCTGCCTGATCATTCTGTGGGAATGTGGAGAGACATCCTTGTTTCACAGCTGTCAACTCACGGCAGGGAAGGGATGTGAAGGATGTTAAGATTTAGGAATCCTGATTCTATTTCAATTAGACAACCCTGTCATTGTCTCCACAAGCCCGAACTCCTGCCTGCATCTTTGTCTTCATCCAAATCCAAGGTTTTCTCTAGTACTGCCAGAAACATTTCTATTTGGCTCCAAGCATCTCACAGTGGCTTAAGAACAGTAAGTAATTAGTCTCACACATAAATCTGGCTGTGGATGTGCTCCCAGCAGGATTGCCAGAGCTGAGGAACTTCATGACTGCCCTTCCATGGTGTGAATAAGGCACATGCCACAACAGCGAGCGCTAGCAGGGAGGAAGGTTTACAGCCTCTTTTACTAGACCTCCTTCTATTTCCTATTTATTTTTTATTCTCTTCTGAGGTGCTTTCTATGATCTCAGATAGGAAGCTGAGACAAAAAGAGTGGTTAACAGCTACCACATAGCATTGCACTCATCTGTTTGGTTCTACAAGACTGAATGCACAATTTTGCATTTAATTTATATACAGTTGCCATGCCTATGCACAACTGAGAATATAAATAGCAAAGGCAGGATACAAGGAATGCAATTTAAATAATTTGAAACTGTTTTAAAGAAAACATCTGGAAACTATCTGGAAATAACTCATCAGGGTAAGACTTCTTAAAAAAAAAAAATCAAGGAACAGCCTTTCCACTGAAGCAGAAGTTAGGAACCCTAACTGCATCAGATAAAGGACCCAATTCAAGTTAACGATCACATTCATTAACTGAAAGTCTGACTAAGGTACCAGGTCAAAGATAAAAGCAAAGACTAACAAACATATAGATTTGTGTAGACAATGGATGTGATTATGAGAATTACAAAGGGTAAGTAAGTGTGTAAAATCTGTGAAAGTCAAGAATCAAAACAGCTCAAAGCTAGTAGGAAAATAATGGGAAGACAGACTGGAGAGGATACAGTTTAAAAAAGTAGGTAAAAAGGAACAGGGGGCAAGTTTAAGAAGACAAGAATGGGCTCATCATGATCTTGTCCAAGGCAGAAGGTACCTCTGAAGAGGGTGGGCTGCAAGATGGGTGGGTTTACATGTCTAATGGATCCAGGAGCCAGACAGAGCATGATACAACTGGAATATAAATAATTTATTTGAAATTAGTAGTAAAATGAAGAGAATAAAATTATTTCTGGATCTTGGTATCAAGCCAGAGCAATATTCCTTCTTATAGGTCAAGGATAGCTTGAAATGACCCACTAGTACGGCAGCTACATATGGAAATGGATTTGCTTTTAACTGCTAGCTGAATAGAAAGCAGATCAAGCTGCCTGCCAAATACGATGGTTAATAGTCAGTATAAAAGGAATGCAGGCACAGTTATCACACTTGTGTAGTTAATTTATTGTATCTGGATGTTTGAAAGTAAGACAATAACACCTAGGATAAGATGGTATGATAAATAGATGATCTATAATTACATCCTATTAATAATGGCAGACAACCGTATGATAGAAAGCTGGGAACTGAGAACAACCAAGAAACAAGAATGCCCCAAAATAACTAAGGGTATATAGCATTTAAAACAGGCACAGAAGGAGAACCAGCTCACAGTCATTACACATGGACTGTTAGACAACTTCTTGTCACTTTGTGGTGTTTTGGTGTACATTTCAGTTGTGACATATTGCACTGGTCTAGAAACAACCCCAGGAATGAATCTCGTTCAGAATGAAATCTGTGACTGTCGGATCTGAAGTGATTCTGGGTGGATGGGGAAGCCCAAGTTTGGAGTTGCCTCTCACAGCACTGGAAATCAGCAAATGTCTGACCCTGGTAACTTACCAAAAGTGACTGAACTGCTGAAGTCATTGCTAGTGGGAAAAAAAGTTTAGAAAGAAAGTAGGGACTATTACAGACTTCTACACAATTGTTCTGAAATCCTGTGTGGGTTGGTAAAACTTAAGAATTTCAAGAACTTCTAAATTAATTATGATTCACCTATATATTTTGTTTAAATAAATTATTTTGTTTTGCTAGCAATCTCCTTAAGGATCTGAAGTGCTAAGAGAACAAAATAGCTATTTATTTTAGGTTGCCCTAAACAGATGTTTTTGCCTGTGAAAACACTATTTTTAATTTTCTTGCATGAAGCTCTTCCATTGAAAAAATCTTAGAAAGACATTCCATTTCCTGTTAAGTTCTCCTTGCCTTAAGAATTGTTTACACTTCGGGGCTGATTAAAATTTTTCTGAAAAAGCTTTGATGTCTACTAAAGAGTTTGCTTTAGACAATTATTTGAAATAACCAGTTGTCTTTTTTCTGTAGTTACTTATACCTGTCAAACTGAAGGATGGGGAAAGTGGGAATTGTTGAGTTACGGTATTTATACTGTAAATGTTTTCTATTGGGTGGGAAATGCAAGTAATTCTAGCATTTTTATTAGCATGTGTAATCACTGTGATATTTAATAGTCAACAATTTTGTGCATGAACTCTAGTCACACAAACTCTTGAAATTCAAGACAATAAGAAAGTTACTTAAAAATTCAAATGCAATTTTACAGAACAACCTTTATTATTCACACAAATTGGGGAGATAGTGAACAATTTCAGATCCTATATTTAATAAAATTTGATTCAGAAATAGCAAAGGGAACTATTTTCATTTATTTTATTTTATTTTTTAATCAGAGCAACTGGATGACAAGCTAGTGTGTCTTTAATGCATTCTAGAGATTCTGTAAGTGATTTATTTCTGTTTTACCATGTGCTGTTCTCTGACGTCAGCTTCTGAGTTGATCTGTCTGACCCACTTTGTTACTGAGTTTATCCCACTGTAATCTGGGCCAGGGAGAAAATAATTTCTCATTGGCTTATGAGGCAATTACTGATGTAAGAACACCTCTGTTGTTGCTACATGGCCTCACTCACAATTACAAATATATTATTACTCTAAGTTGATAGACAAGCAGAAACAGAGACGTTTTGACTTTGCTTTCAGATTTAAAAAGATAAAAAACCATTCAGTTACATATATATGTTTTAGCTGTGCTTGCTTTCATTACAGCCACTTCTATATTTTCCTGCTGAAAGAAATATTCCAAACAGAAAGCTGAATTGTGCTTGAGATAGTGGCAGGACACTAATTTACCCCAGCTGACATGCTGACACAATACCAGAAATGGTGCAAACGTGACCACCAGACTAGCAAGTACCGATAGCATCACACAAGCAATTGTATTTTCTCTGACTGTGTGGTATAGAGAGCAATCTCCTACTTAGTGTAAATCTTTTCCTGTCCCACTAATCCTGTTGGGTGTTCACAAGGACTGAATCAATTGTTTATTCATCATAAAGATTAATTTCAGCTGGTGTTGCTTTGTAGTCTGGAGAGAAAAAAAAAAAAAAAAGCAAACTAAACCAAACTACAACAATCTTTAACTGAAAGAGAAGTCTCAGCTCTCTTGTTCCATGCAGATGGTGCTGTTTACCAGTTATCTCTCTGTGCAGGAAGGAGACCAAAGCCTGGATGAATTACAGCTGGTTCAAACCAATCCAGGCAAAAGCTGAAGTTAATGAGGAGAAGAAAAGTAATTTGTTGAATTCTGTGATGACCGTGATCTCACAGCTAGTCAAACTATAGCCCCACTAATAGTCTACTCAGTATGCAAAAATTGCATCTTTGATTCCTAAATTATAGTGTTGCCAAGAAAGTTTTCTGCATGAAGTGATTACAGACTAATGCCTCTCTAATTTATGATTGAAAAAAAGACCTCATCTTTCCCCTCGAGAATGAACCTCCCTTTTCTCTTTTAGGTAGGCTGTTACAACTGACTGAGTTGATCCACTACCTGGGTTGGAAGGGTAGCTCCCTCAGGAGCTGAAGCTACCCTGTGTTACGCACAGGCAGCTGTTGAGAGAAGAGACAGAGAAGTGACTACAGTCCAGGTACTTCCTAACCCCTGTCATAACAGGGTGTCCCTCACCCCATCCAGACAGATCCATGCTCTGTGTCAGGAAGGTATCCAACCTTGGCTGCTTGGTATGAGAGCTCAGACCCACCAAGTGACACTTCTTGGAACATCTGAAGATGAATACAAACAGAAGGTAAGATGGCAAACATCACTTGCATCAGGAAGGGTCTAGATAGCTCTGTACCATGCAGGATGCGTGCCTCTTCATATCACGGCTGCTTGAAGGAAGAATATGGCAAGGCTCTGACCAAATAAAATGTACCTTGCTGTTGATAATTGAGGACCAAATGAGAAAAAAAGATGAGGGGCAAATGAAAGACCTAATTATCAGTGGCACACACATCTATGTTTTCAGAGTGTAAAGGAGATGTCTATGAGCTTCCACAGGTACCTGCAGGCTGCCAACAGAGCTGTGGTGCAAACTGGAGCCACATCTGTGTGAATAAGACTTTCTTCTGCTTCTAAAAAGCAGCATTCCTAAAGGTTAGCAGAAAAATCTCCCCCTTTTCTATTGTTTAATTCAGCTGAGTGTATATGAAATGCATTATTATTCTTGGAAGAATAAATTACTAATATTTTCTTAGCCACCAAAGTGAGTATAAGTGGTATTTTTGCCTGGAGCATGCTGACCTCAGATCATAACCTTCCACTCATCGGAATATCCTTTCCTCCTATAGCCAGAGAATTTATAGCCTTAGCACCTACAATAACATTTTTATTTGCTGATTAATGAAGTGAAGACTCATTATAATTTTTAGACTTAAGTGTGATCACCAGAAGGAGGCAAAAGTCTGATTCACACTAAAGAAATACATGAGAAATCACACGGTGATGGAAGGTGACTTGGGCAAGACACATGAGTAGTCACCTTATTGACTCCCAAGCAATTGCAAGAGTTAAGAACTGACAAAGATAAAAAAAAACTTCTAGTACCCATTTCAGGGAGACTAGGTCAGACAAACATCTGTCAGGAATCATTGATCCTGCCTTCAGGCAAAGCAGTGGACAAGATGACCTCCAAAGGTCTGTTTCAAGCCCTATTTTCCTGTGATAGTATGATGAGACCTAAATTTTCTTGGGAGGATCAGGTGATAGAGCAGTAGCCTTCCTGTGGAGTTAGCCATCAAGCCCAGGAAGATTATTTTCATAGCTGGCTGTGTAAGCAATTGTTATTAAGCAGCATTATTATTGCTTTGTTTATATTTTTTCCCCCACTATGCCTTGTTGCAAGCCTATGCTGAATACCTTCAGGCAAGGTAAATCCTCAAGGAGAATATTAGAAATCTTACTGGATTAATGCATAATTTCACTGAATTTTTTGCTGCCTACAGATGAGAGTAATTTTTTTAACCCTGGTCATACTATATCTGAAGTAGAACAACTTTAGGAGTCTGAAAGTAATAAGGAACAAGGACCCTATTTGCAGAGAGACCTGCTCTTTCTTTACTGCAGAGTATCCATATTACATTGTAGGACTGCTGGATTTTAATTTCCTATTTCAGCAAAAACAAAAGATCCAATTACATACAGATCTTCATTTATCCAAAAGGATGTTGTTAGGAGAGGGAAGAAAAAAAAAAAAAAACGCACACAAAAAAATCATAACAACATATAAAAGACCAGTTTCCTGAAAAATGTAATTTTACATCCTCAAGTTGTGTTCCTTTGTAAAGAATTAAAATGTTGGCATTTCTTGACAGGCAGAGTGATTACTTGATAAGATTACACAGATAAAGTGACATTCATCATTTTTCACACATAATTAAATACAACAAAAGTAATATTTTAAATAGATAAGCAAGCACACAATGGGTAATTATGTGTGTGGAGCTTTCTGTCTTACAGTGTATAGTGCTTAATTAGACCTTAAGGGACAGTGCAAATTTGCTAATCGTATGTGCCAGTCACAGCCAACATTTCGTACCAAAGTTCCAGACTCCTGTCTATATCTGCACATAATTTGCTTGTTAGTTTAAATGCACAATTTCAACTCTTTAACATTCAGTTTTGATTGGTTTTGCTATATTAATGGGACAATAACATCATTCATAATCAATGTTCTCCAAATGTAAATGATTTTAATTGTTCACACATAATAGTGTTCTCTATTAAAAACACATACTGATGCCTAGTTGAGAAAATTAATTTGCTATGTTTGTTACAATAATGAAATAAAAGTTGTTCCAATTTAATGAATTCAGCAGTAGATTTCATAACTTCATTATGAACACAAACTCAATTTTCTAGGGGTAACTTACCATTAGTTCAAATGAAAAGATTCATTCTCTGGAAAATTCAGGAGTCACTGGTTCTATTTCTTGGGGTCATTCCAATTAATAAAATGAGAAATATTTAACAATGCTATAGAGTGAGTATTGCGACATGCAATTGAAATAATACTTCCTGCATCCTGAATTTCAGAGTTTTCCCTGCTGAATTGCTACTTTTTAAAAAGTTTCTCAAGGGAGGAAACAGAAAAAAATAGTGACAACATCATTTAACTCTTTTCATACTAAATTATTTAAGGTCCTTTTGCATCTTTTCTCATGAACTTGAAATCAATGGCCCTGGTTTTGTTCAGCAGATCAACAGACTTGCAGAGCTTATCACCATTCAGCTTGAAGAAAATTAATTATCACATTGTAAAACTATATACTTTTAATGCACAGATGTGCGAAACATCTGAGGCTTACTTAATGAGTAGCACACTTAGTTACTTCATCACTGCTGGGCGTAAAATTACGGACACTAGTAGTGAGATCTTGCTCAGTAGTATGAAAAAAGATTATGGTAAGCCAAAATTGACAATAAATTTCATCTGATAACTGACACCTGACATATGGCTTTGGGGCATTATTTTGCTAGATTTTAAAATCAACTTAATAATCTTTGGAGCTCTGGGAATGAAACCTTAGGGCTATTAGGAAAGCAGTGAGTTAACATGGCTAAATGAGTAATCTTTTCTTGAACCCTGATATCTCAAATATTCCTTAACTATTTTGTATGTCTCATTTCCAATTAGCTTTTGTTATAATTATTTTATTATTATTATTTATTTGAAGAGTATTTTCCACATGTTTCTGGGATCTTAAAAATCTTAAAAAGTTTATGTGGCAGGTCAGTATTAATCATATAATGCTGCATTCAGACCTTCACACAGAACTATGACTAACACAATTTCTTATTTTTTTTTCTTTTCTTTTTCAGTTTGGAGACCTCAATTCGTAGGTAACTCTAAGCATATGGGTCCTTCTTATTGAAATCAAGGAATATAAAATTCCACCCCATTCAAATTACATTGCCAAAATCCAAGCTAAAGGCAGTTTACTATATTGAGTTATTCCTATGGTTCAAGAAAGGCTTAATCTCTGTTGGATTTAGTGTAGAACATTTAGTATCAGTCTTAGAGGGCTGAGTTATGTATATGTTGAACAAGTGGATGCGTGGATTCAAGGGAGGAAAATTAAGGCATTGTGTTCAGCTCTGAATGTGATATTGGATAGTTCACAAGGTACCTCATTCTCATTCATCTTCCTGAATTTTGTGGCTGGTTTTGTAAATTCAGTAAATTAGGGCAGTTCAAAAAATTTTCCTGACTTTTTAACATTTAGCCAATATTAATAGAAGCTTCAGACATTTTTTAATAATGCATAAGAAGACACACGCTTGGACACCCTCCAGTTCTTGGGTAGTGGGATAGAAGCTTTCTATTTGCAGAAAAATGATATCACTTCAGTAGACTACCATAAATGTATGTGGTATTTTTCAGATTATTACATTGAGAGGTCATCTTCAAGTGTCTGCCAGTTTTTCATAGAACTCTAGTTTTCCATGGAATCTAGTTAATAGCACCAAAGCAATGCATTATTTAGCTACATGTGAATTTTATCTCACAGTAATCCAATTTACTAGCTACATGGTTAAATGAAAAATGATCCTGTCCTGAGCACAGTCCAATGACATAAAGTTTAAAGTTGCATAAGCATTGATAACTAATTCAAACTTTAATGTATAAGTACATAAAATAAATAAGCAAACTTTGGGTGCTCCCACATTGAGTTTACTTTCTTTCCCCAAGGCATAAAGAAAATCTACTTCAACTTATTATATTACCACCCCTTTCACTCCTCTCCAAATCCACCCATGAATGGCTCTTTCTCTTTTCCATCGTTACAACTCCATAAACATGATTGCTTCTCTCTTTATCCCATAACAAAAATCCAGCATATGAAAAATACTGTAACAAATGGTTTTCACTCATTTTAATTGGAGAAGTGTGAGAAGGAAAATGCCTGCATCACCAAACTTCCCATGTTACAAATTGCATGTTAGATTAGAGGATGATTTCTGGCAGTACCTTTATGTTTTCTTTTCCCCAAAAACACCCAGAGTTCTAGTTCTTAAAAATAACAAAAAGAGTCTTGGTGATGACAAGAAAAAGAAAGTTGCTTATAAAAGTTTCCTGTCAGGGTTACTTGTATACAGTTAGGAGACGGGGGCAAGGGTATGTAAGATCACAGTGATATAAATAAACTAAGAATGAAATGTCAAGTCCATAATGAGAAGTTTAATGAAATTGCTGGAGTTTCAGATGAAAGCAGAAATATATTTCTGTCCTTCTTATAGTAGGATTAGAAACTAATCTTTTGCATAAGCAAAAGCCACTTTCTAACATGAGCCACCCTTTGTAATGTTGCACTTCCTGAGATTGATTTACACGCAGAGGTAGAAGGAAATTTAGATTTTATACTTTGTGCTTCTTTGTCTTTTGTGTCTTGGGGAGAGGGAATAAGGCTCCAGGCTCCAGTGGATTTCCAGCTAAACTCTACAAAACTTTGTAGTACATTTTAAAAGTAAGTTTTGTGTAGGATCTATAATAAGGCATTTCAGGTCAATTCATTAATCAGTTCTCTTAGGAATGCTTTAATTACAGTGTTCTGAAACCAGAGGAAAAAATGGTAAATGCTGTAGAACCAACAGACCAATATTGCTAATTAATATGGATTGCCGGAGAAAGTGTTGACTAAAAAGCCTTGGATGAATTCTCAGAGGGATAATGAATTATGATCAAGGGGGATTTATTTAAAATAAACCTGCTAACAATACTAAAATTTTGTGCACTTTCTAATACCTTTAACTCACTTACAAACTTTTTACAAACATTAATTAATTCTCCAAACATTTTAATAACTTAAGTAACTACTATTATCCCAACTAAATAGACTGACACTTTTTCAAATTGAGGGACTTGCACAAAAGGCAATACTATATCCATGGCAGGGTTGGGAACAGATATTGCCTGTGTTTTGTTGGGGTTTTTTCTTAGTCTTAGTATGCCAGACCGCTTTCCTTTAGGGCCTGAGCCAAAACCTGCCAAAATCAGCAAGAGCCATTCCGTTGACCTCATGGGGCTTTGAATTGCCCGCAGAGACATACCAGACTGTTCATCAGGGCTACTGCCAGTAAAAATATAACATTGCAATGATACAGAAAAGTCATGGTATTGTGGGCAAGCACCAGTTGTCCTTTCTCCTTCTTCATGGTAGTATTTGGATGGCAAAAGAAAATCTCAGGGGGGAAGTACAGTTTATGATGGTTTCCCCCTGCAGTACTGGGCGAGTGCCTCAGTGTGGTATGACAACATGCCATACTCCTTTTGATTATTTTTGTATGAAATAAAAAAGTAAGTTCTTATTACTAAATGACAATTTTTGTAAAAGTATTGATAACAACTCCAACCATCCAGCTAAATTCTAGTTATTTTGTGCCTCTTTAGAATACCTCAACATTTTTTAACTATTACATTAACTTATTAATTTGATCACTCTTTTTATGCATATGCCAATTTGTATGCCACAAAAGATTTGATTTGTTGACTGGTTTCAACTGTTTCTGCATGCTGGTTGAAAAGTGCAATAATTCACTTTCAAATGTGGTTACATTTTGGTTCTAGCAAGGCCTCCAAACATAAGACACAGTAGGACAAGATCTTCACATGTAAGAGACCCATTGACTTTGTCAAGTTTTAGTATGTAAAATGTGTATTGAACAGGACGTATTTGATGATCTTGTAGCATGGAAATTATCTTACTTTTTAAATATAAGATATGCTGTTATTATTGATGATTTTTGTACATTGATAGAATTACTTTTGCATTGAGAGGTAGTTCAGATATATCAAAAAGCTCACTTAATCATTCTTTCCCAATTTTACCTCATGTGATCAATTCTATGTGCTTTGATTATAGGACCAAAATAGAATTGGAAAATCCAGCATGACATGACTCAGCTGAAAATCTGTCAAATGCATATGATATCTAGTGTATAAAAACTGTATGAACAGCTAGCCCTGCTTTTTTTCTTTTTTAATAAACTATTATTTTAGCCCAACCTATTAATAGAAAATCTTATCAATAGTCCTAGTAGAGTCCTGATATCAAAAAGATTGCAGTTGATCTTGCAAAATGGAGCTCTAAATGGTCACCAGAGGGCACAAAATGCCTTTGAATAAATGTAAGTAGAAGATGTATACCAACATCCTCATACTTGGTTCCTGAAGCTAAGTACATAAAATCACATTTTTTCATGTTTAAATAGCACCTTGTTGTGTTCAGAAGTAAATAGTACAACCTAATGTCAGGTCTTGGCTCTCATTTGAAACTAGACAGCCATATTTGCCATAATCCAAGTGAACATACATAGAAATTTTTGCTCTGTTCCTTTGTTTGAGAACTAACCCCAACTTACAAAGGCATATCTGTAGCTTTAAGGTATTCATGGAACAATTCATATTGAATAAGAAACCTGTGAAGGCTCCACTCATTTCAAAGGTTCATTTATTGTTGTCTCTCTACTTGTGGGGCACAAATCATAGAAGAGGAATTACTAGTGTTAGTTCCCTTCCTCTGAGGTGCAAAGATGCATTGTCACAGGCTACTTCCAATACAAGTTCATAACTGTCCTTGGCCACAGTCTCCAGCAGTGCTGATCCTTCATCTTGCTTTGCAGCTACCAAGAAGCTAAGAACAGTAGCATGATGGGCTCTGGCAAGATATGCAGCTTTTCTGTCAATTTTACACTTTATGCTTGCTTTGGCTAGCCTCTGCTACCTAAGCTTCAGTAAAGCAATGGTTCCATAAGTGATAAAATATGTTCACTGAAAAGGTCTATGATTAAGACACATGGTAAAACATTTGATTTTTTGAATATTGCTTATCACCCTGCTTCTGCTACTGTGGCTGTGACTATCTAATCAGACAGAAATCCAGCCTGGATGATGTATAAATTTCCCCTTGTCCATCTAAAAATTAAGTGGAATAAAATATGGTGAGGTCACGGGGTAAGGATTTGAACTATTGTACTGATGATAAGATCTGGAAAAAACATGTAGTGGTATAAATAAATCTACTATTGAGTTCAGATGGAAGTCTGTCCAGCAAAGTGTGAAGTTAGGAAAGTATCTTGAGCCCTTACTTAATGAGAAACTCCACTTGTGAAAACAGCATGAGCAGAATCATATTTGTAGAGTATGGATACATAATACCTTGCCCAAGTACTAATGAATGTTTCAGCATCTGTTGTTGGCATAAATAGTATTAACAGGCTACTAGTTCCAAAAGTTTCTCAGTGTAATTGAGTAATTTGCTTTTGGTGCTGAAGGTCCAAGATTCAATCAGCCTATGGCTATTGCAGAGACACTCTGTACTCCAAGATGTGTTCTCTTATCAATGCTATCAGGTCAAAGAAAGGAGATTCTGATGACATCTTTTTTTAGATTTCAGTATCAAATACTGTAATGAACTACAAGGCAATTCCCTAAGGTGACTAGGAAAGTCTTCCAAATTAAACATGCTGCTAAACTAGATTAAAATGACAAAAAACAGATAAGTCAGATTAAAGTCTGATCCTACTCCAACTTTAATTCACACTGCTGTAAAATTATATCATTACAGCATGCAGAACAGTGAATTAAAGATGAAGTGCCAGCTTTAAATTTAATTTCCTCACATTTGCCAGTTTCAGATTATCTAGTGCTAACAGCATGACTGACACTTCACAGGCATGCCTGAAAATAAATTCCTCTAATCCAGGACCTCTCCTGCCAACATCTCCGTTGTCTCATGGGCTCCACGAGTGGGTAGATAGAGGACCCAGCAGAACAGAGGGGTGTTGGAATATTACACTAAAACTAGGGACGATTAAGGCAGATACAGATTAAAGATGGGGAATGAGACAAACTCAGATTAGATGTGATGTGAAGAACTAAAATGTCCCTTTGCTCCTACTTTTAAGTACCACCTCAGGAAGTGCTGCCTGAGAGAGAAGCCTCCTGATCAGAAGTCTGGGCCTGTATTTCTGCGATGGGTTGAAAAGCAGGGTAAGGCATTTCAGCACACAGGAGAGAGTGTCCAGCCGTGTCTTCCCCTCACCGTAGATACAGCCACATTCACACACAGAAAAATGGAACTTTAGCTACTGCCAAGCACGTATATTTGAGGCACTGAGTATATTTACTCCTCTGCTTCACAGATGTGATACATTATTTTTCTTGCTAGACCTCCTATAGCCTTCCTGAGTCACTCCTTAGTTCAAATGATGTTAGCTGGACTCGAGCTCCACATTCAGACCTGCCACAATGCATGGGCTATGTGGAGGATGTTAGAATTTTATTCAAACTCTCTCTTTAGCTTTACTTTTCATCGAGGCCCTCACTTTAAAAGTTATAAAATAGTGTTTTACTTGTACATGATGACAACTTGTATAAGACTGAATAGATTTTTAGCCTGTGGGAGAACTATATAAATAAAAAAGACTCTAAATAAATATGCTCAGCATTCAATAAATAAAGCAACCACAAACCATGTAGGCTATAAGTCAAACAAACAAAGTCTCATAATCTGCAGGAGACCACAGATGAACTTGGAGATGGGTTGATGGAAGAACACCACTCAGGGTCATCTTTCTGGAGAAGGCATCACACCCCATACAAATTCTCCTTTCCTCAGGATATTGCCCTTTGGTTAGCAATTTGGACTGTCCTGTCTTGGTGGTTTTGTCGGTAAAGTGAAAACACAGAATTTTAACCAAGACTACGCAAGGCTAAAATAAACAGTGAAAAAGAAAAGTACAAGTACAATGTTTCCAAAAGAAGGAATATATTGAATTTGCTTATTCAGCAGCCATCTTAACCTTTGCTTTTAACTATCTAAAACCAGGGGGGGAAGCAAATTGTTGTAAGGATTTATTCACTTTCTTACTTTTATGTGTATGACAAATTCCAAAGTCTTCAAGGTTTAGTCAATTATGGAACACTGAGCACATACAAATATGTTTTAAAGCAGGTGATTAAAGAATGAAATATGCAAATTAATTTGCATGCTACCAGGATAAGTACCTTATTTTCTTACTCTTAATTATCTTGTTATTTTAGGATAACCTATGTTACCCACAGAGTGAATGAGGACAATTAATGTCTAAGAGAGGATATATATAAAACCCTGCTGAGCTACCTAAATTCACCTGTTGGCTGAGAAGAGCACTGTGTCCACCTGAAGCAGCTTGATAACATCCTTTGGCCCACCCTATTAGGAGGATGCCTTAATCACGGATGTGGGAACGTACCCTGAGAGCAAGAAAGGAAGTATTTCAGTCCTTGCCACTTTGGCCAGGAAGTGAGCTAAGGTGAAGTCCTTGTATTTTAAAAATTAGAGCTTTTGTAAGCAAGGGAGGAGACAGGGGCTCTACATCCTGTGTCTCTGAAAATTGGTACGCAATATTTAAATCTAGGCCAACCTGTTTCTCAGAAAGCATCCTAACCACTGCTTTGTTACTCGGGAAAATTGTTAGAGATTCTGATTTTCACAGCAACCTATAAGGCAGGATTAAAAGAACATCCCCAAGATTCTTGATGTACTCTGAATGTTAAAAATTGTTTTCATGTCTCTTTCAGGTAGAGAAAGAAGCCGAATCTGAATTTGCAGTGCCTCTTTTGAGTGCTTCCATCACAGGATCAGTTGGCAAAAGGTACATTAAAAAAAGGCAAACCCTTTCTCCTTCTGTGTTTTCTATGAGGTCCCACCTACCAAAGCTGTTTTGAGAGAAGGTTCTGGCTCAAGGCTCTCAGAGGAAGGGAATACTTGAATGCCTGTGAGCTCTCAGCTGCACAGCACTGCCAGGGCAGGGGCAGTTCTGGTTATTTCTACCGAAATCTGGCTTCCAGGTATAAGTGACAGCTGAGCAGCTGAGTGTCAGTTTTAAGAATTTACATCTTGGATTTCTGCCTCTATGTTACTTTGTCCTTCATCTTTATTCATTCAAGTAGGGAAGTCTAAAACCCTGCGTACACTGATTCAGAGTGTGTGCATTTCAGATGGAACAGACCCAAAAGTACAGACTTTAGGCCTAATTACTTTCTCATGCCCTCCCAATTGCAACCAAAGTCGGTGCTTCAAAAATTAATGAGATGAGATTGTTTAAAAGGCAAGTAACTTTCAAATAAATTTTAAAAAGAATCATGGAAAAAATACATACATTTTCCAGCATTTCAGTGTAAGATCTGAAGTGTATTCAGGTTTCATTTTTCTTAGTAGCTGCTTGAATGTAAACGTATCAGTTCTGATGCAGAAAACAGAAATACATTAATTAGGAGAGACATTTATAAATCAAAAAGGAAACTGGAAAACACCATCTCCCCACATTTTTCTTTTGTTAAAACCCTTGTTTCTTTGAAAGGCAGTGGGGTTTTTTGGAAGTAGGGGGGTAAGGGGGAAGGATTTGCAAAGTCACTGCAGCCTTGTCCAAGACGAATTGCTACCTCCCTACCGCAATACGACCAACAGTGTCCCTATTCATCCATTTCCTGAACAGAGAACAAGAAAAGCCAGAAGTATTCAAGTAAAATTGTAATTGGACCCTACAGTAGTTCCAAAAACAATGGGAGCTAGAAGGGGAACATAATGATTCATTTTGGGTACTCTGTACTATCATTTGTTCTTCCTTGGCCCTATAAACTGGTACATAATGACTTTTAGAAATATAAGAAAGTTAGAAACAGAAACCAGATGCTCAGAACTCATAACACCTTTCCCTTATTTCCTCTGAGTTAAAAAAAAAATCATCAGCATTTGTGAATGTAACCTTCTAATATTAAAATGAAACCATGTCTTCTAGTAGCTGATTGTGACAGTAACTCCTCATTTCCCCCTTTCTGTTCTCAAGTGGCAAATTGATATGACAGATAACAGAAACATTTTCAAACACATGGGCTGAAAAGCTTATAGTGTATCTGTAATAAATTAGTTTCTGAAAACTTAGATGTCCATATAATGTGTCCATATCTGTAAATTTCTGCAAGAAAACTAATCCAAGCAGATTTGAGCTTACATCTGTCTACAATATCAGCTACTTAAGCCAATGTATTGGTAAGGATTGTATCTAGGGAATAAACTGAAAAAGATGTGAAATTAAAATGAATAATAGTTACAGTAAATCATACTGAAAATTGATTTCTGGTCTTGAAAAGTTCACTAAAGCTTTTGCTTCTACTACTTCTTTTTGTTCTACTACTTCATTCTGTGACAAGTTAGAACAAAAAGAAAGATTGAACAATTTTGTTTTGGAGGGACATTCAAAATATTATGACTTCTCTTTGTGAATACATTGTCCAAATACAACTTGGACTAAAAATTTAACAAATAACTACCCTGGTCAGCTTCACAGAAATTTTTATTTTTTACTGTATTAGGGCTACAATGCAACATATATTTTCAGAAATAGCACCGGGGTGTGTCCTACCAGCAGCTCCCAAGAAACATCAAGTTTCACAGAACAAAAATAAATTAAAAAAATTGCTGCTTAATATAGACTGATGAAGCTGATTTTGTTGCTCTACCTTACAAATCAACACTGTCATATTTGTCCAGATGTTTATAAGTTGCATTTCCACAGAACTTACTCTCTAAGTGGATCAGGCACATAGAGAATGTACCAACTGCCCAAGGATAAAATAAAGAGAAAATATTTAATTTGCATATACTAACATTTGCTACTATGAACTGTAATGGACTCTACTGTGGTAAGCAATACAAAACTCAGATATTCACAGCTTATGGAGATAACCTTTATTTCAGTAGCATGAAATCCATTAGTACCAAAACCCAAATACAGAGACAGATACAATCTCATTCTGAGTAGAGGTTCTCTGATTAGAGGGATCCACAACATCAAGAGGCTACAGCACTACTAAACCACACTAAACACCAATCATTACTTAATCGGTAAGGTTAAGCCCAAGACATCTCTCTCTTCCTTCCTATCTATAAACATCTCTTTATTCTAAGGTACTTCACACAAAGCATCAATAATAAGTGTCTTTAAAAAAATTTCCTACTAAATAGTATTATATGAAAAATTGATTTGAAGCTGACTTATTAAAATTATTTAATTCCTGCAATATATTTTCATCTTTTCTTAAAAAATTGAAGGCATAAAAATACTGCATTTTTGGCTGGGAAAATAATTTTTGAGCAGAAGAAATAGATCTTTGCATGTATTTCTGTTTGGAAATTTCAGAATGTTTCATATCTCTAGAGTCAAGACATTAAACATTTGCAATTAAATTTCACTTTCCTCCATTATGGTCCTCCTGTGCTGCTTCATGGTTTGGTTTTTCTTTTTCAAAATGTTTTCTCTAAGCTGATCTCTCCTCCTGTCGCTGAAAGAGGTGAAGTAAATATTGATCTGGCACAACAGGANGGGGGGAGGGGGGTGCGGGGAGAGGGAGAGGGAGAAGCTGACCTTTTCGCTCCTCTCAGGTCAGGGAAAGCCATCCTCATGGAGAGTAAAACCACCCTGACACTTTCAGTCATCTCTGAAAATCACATGGGAGCAACTTCCCCAGTTTGTGTGCTCCTGGAAGACCAGACGAAGGGGAAAGACAATCAGCCCTGGGAACAAAGTGGATTCCCATATCCACTGGGATTTCGTGATGAAGTTTTTCATAGTTATTGCTTTATTTCTGGTTCACTGCAGTAGCTTCCACTGTCACTCAAGCTCCTGTGACTTCAGGAGAAACTTTTATGACTAACCATTTTTTAAACAGGAGGTATTCGGAGATTGATTATAAGTAAGAAGAAATGGAGAGGGCAAAAGAAAGAAAGGCTGGATCGAATGCGGATAAACACAATTTAGCAAGGATTGCCTTAGGTTGCACCACTATTAGCATTTTATAAGTACTTACATAGATAAGTTTCAGATAGATTCAAGATGAAAAAAATATGACCAATTATTTTAAGCTGCCTTATAAAATAAACAGTATACAGTCTAGCTCTGCTATGTGTGTGTCTCTTGGAGTTTTCTGGTGTAGATGTGAAGCACTATCAATACACTGTGTTATGTTTTGAATTGATTTTGCAGTGTTACACGGTGTTATTATGCAAGATTCAAAATAAGTCAGAATCACAATGCCCGTGCAAAAAAGACAGAACTTAAATTCATAAATAAGGTTATATGTATATCTTGAAGAATTTTGAATTAAGTTTATAATAAAGGTCAAATTATTAACATTTTCCTCTTTTTTCTTAAGAAAATAAAAGAATTTCCAGTAAATGCAAACAGACATTCTTCTCATGTTCAGTCTTCAGGCCCCTGAAGCAACAAGCTCTTTCAGTGTGTAATTCAGGAGCTATAAAATGTGGACTATTGACACAGCAGACCACATTGTCTCTTACAGAGCCATTATGGTCTTCCTTGTCGATGAGAGTTTGCTTATTTAAAAAATAATATGCTATGTGTGGGGGATATGATCTAGTGGGTGAGCAAAATAAAGACAGATGGCAATGGATTAACTCTGGCATATTTCATTCCAAGGCAGATTTTACAGTTAGAAAATCATGTACAGAATACACTGACAAGAGCTTGTTAAGTTTTATGAAATTTGAAATTGCTTACATGATATATAATGGACAGGATTGGAAGGTCATATATAATCCTAGAATCATAGGATGGTTTGGGTTGGAAGGGACCTTAAAGATCATCTAGTTCCAACCCCCCTGCCATGGGCAGGGCCACCCTCCACTAGACCAGGTTGCCCAAAGCCCCACCCAACCTGGCCTTGAACACTGCCAGGGAGGGGGCATCCACAGCTCCTCTGGGCAACCTGTTCCAGTGCCTCACCACCCTCAAAGTGAAGAATTTCTTCCTAATATCTAATCTAAATATACTCTCCATCTTAAAGCCATTACCCCTTGTTCTGTCACTACACTCTCTGATAAACAGTCCTGTAGGTACTGGAACGCCACAGTAAGGACATGGTTTAGTGGTGGGATGGCAAGGTTAGGTTAGTGGTTGGACTTGATGATCTTAAAGGTCTTTTCCAACCTAGATGATTCTATGATTCTATGATTCTAATAAGACCTCCCCGGAGTCTTCTTTTCTCCAGGCTGAACAACCCCAACTCTCTCAGCCTGTGCTCATAGCAGAGGTGCTCCAGCCCTCTGGTCAACTTCGTGGCCTTCTCTGGACTCGCTCCAGCAGCTCCACATCTTTCTTGTACTGGGGACCCCAGAGCTGGATGCAGTACTCCAAGAGTAGAGCAGAAAATAAAGGCACTTGAACTCCAGATTATTTGGGGCAGCTCAGCATGATTGGATTATTTAGAATCCCTACAGTAGCTGCAGAGGTTTAGTGTTGCACCAGCCGGGAATCGAACCCAGGTCGCAAGAATGGGAATCTTGCATGATACCACTACACCACTGGTGCACTGGGTGTCAATTCATATTTATCAATGGCAGTACCATGCTAATGCATATCAAGAGGGTGTTGGGAGCATTATGTATCTATACAATGGACTCATTCAGTATAATCTAGCTTCTATGTAAATATTGTTACTTCACTTTGAATTTGCTATTATTAGAAGTATATATAATGGAGTGCATAAATTAATCAACATTTCATTTATTCATGAGATTGGTTCTATCTTGTTTGTTGTAATTAAAGCAAGGAGACTCTCCCTATTATTCTAGCAAAAAGGAGAGTAATAGGTTTCCTGTAGACTTACAGGTAAGGTATGGCAAGCATTTATCCTGTAATGAGAGATCATAAAGGTATCCAAAAATTCAAAGCATTGGAGAAAATTAATGAGAAGGGATACTCCCTTCAGACATTGCAGACAAATAGGTAGTTTATTCTTACAATAAACTAACAACAGTTAGTTACAATAAACTACAACACTTAGTTTATTCTTACTGATAAATCTCATAGGTGTTAGAAGGAAAGTTAGTCTTAAATAGCACTTAAGGCAATTTCTAAATATATTTTTCCTAAAAGCCAATGACAGATGATCCTGTTTAGAAAACAAAGGCCATTTCAGAAATTCTATTGGCTGGTTGCTTTTCTCTGATTAATTACACAGGATTTATCACTAATGTCAGCGTTTCCAGGGGAGGACAGAATTTAAGGTAATCACACTCTGACATTTTGTATCAGCATTCCAAGGTCTGACACACCATCTAGTTAAGTATTTTTCAGTTTAAGAAATAACAGTGAGGAAATTCCACGTATGGAAATTATTAGAGCATTGTTGCACCTACACTGAAGTGTTGGTTCTATTTCAACTCAGGCAATGCTTAAAAATAGAAGCTGACTATGCTATGATTAAATACAAAACATGTTGTCAGTATAGGAAAGCAAATCAGCAGTTTTTAAATCCTCAGTCTCATTTTACAGGTGCAATACTAGTTTGGTTCACATGGTATTTCCCAAACTTCCTCAACACAAGGTATGAAAACTGTATGAAAAGCAAACTGTTAGTAGCTATATTTAATAGGTAGTCAAAGGAATCTGATACCTCAGAACAAAAGAAATAGATAAAAGTGAGTTTATCTTCTGATTCACCTCAGTGAAACAAGTGTGTCTGTGCCTTTGCATGACAAGTATGAATTCTGCCTTTCACTTATTGCCACCTGTGCTGAGGCACTATCATTTATGCTTCCTCATCTTCATATATATTCACATATATATATGGCCAAAGAATCACATAATTTTTACCAGAGAAAAAAGGTAAAGGTACTAAAAGAGAAAAAATAAACTAGATGTTTTTACAGGAAAAATAATGGTATGATGCATCATGCCTTTACGGGACCATAAAACACTAAATATTAGTCAAAATAAATATAACAAATTTAATATCATTCATTTTAACAATAATATTTAGACAAGTACCACCAAAAAAAAAAAACCCCAAAACCCCCAACAACAACAAAAAAGAAAACAAAACCCCCCACAAACCCACGTGTGTAGGAGGTTATTAATAGCATACTCAAGCAAAGATGAAACATTAGGTTAAGGTATTCAACTAATAGATCAATGTCATATTTTGTTAAAAAAATCTGCTAAGAATAAGTATTGTGCATAACAGCTTATCTATGGAAGTTAGCTAGGGATTTTAGTTTGAGGGGAATGCTCAAATTTAGAGGCTACAGTTCTTGAATGAGACTGAATGAGGCAAAAGCAAGTTGGTCACTGATGATGGTGGAAAGCAGCGGCACTTTTTCATGAGGCTTTTCACTAAATGGAAGTGGAGAGGAGGAAATGGAGAGCCTACAGTTGGTACAAAAGTACCGGTAGGTACGCCATGAGTAAAATGGCTGATACAAATAGCCATGTGCTAATACACAAGCATTCAAAGATGAGGCTATTGACATCGCTTTAAATGAGGTTTTGGCATAGTTGTACTGTTTACTCATTTTCACTCTATCTGATCATTTGAAGCCAAAATTAGATGAGGCAATTTTTGTCTTTAAAGCCAAGCTACTATGAATATGTTAAACTGTGTTTTGCCACCTTAAATTCGTGGCAGCAACACCACTTCCACAAGTGCCAGTCTGTTTTATTTGTCTAAGTATATTTGCAGCATATGAAGTTCACTTGTTATTCGAGTAATAGCATTTGTTTTGTTTTTCCTTCACATTATATGTGCAGCTATGAAAAAAAAGCTAGCTTCCTTGCTTTCTTTTGAAGAATCCAGAATATCTACCTTCTCTGACCAGGTTGATAAAACACCATGGAAATCTTTAGAAGAAATATACAGATATCGGAGAAAAAAAATCCCACTGTTAAATTCCAAATTCTACCCATAATCTCGGTTTTGCATCTCCATTCCATGCACTGACATACTAGCCTGTGAATAGAAAACAGAGAAGACATACAAGTCAAACATCTTGCTGGGCTGGAATAACTTTTCCAGCATAAATTAAACATCGATGCCAGCCCAGCTCAGCAAAACTGAGCAGTTAACTTTGAAGGGAGACCTTAAGAGGGAATATAAAAATACCACTGCAGCCACCCAGTCTCTCAAAATATCGTTGCTGTAATTGCCAGAATTATAGCTTGTGGTTACCTGCCACATTCTTTGGTGCTCAACTCATGGTTATTGTGCAGCCACAGTTTAAAACGTTGGCTCAGAGCTGTTTTGCAATCCACATAATGCTATATCTACTGCATACAGTACTGTATCAAACAACAAACACAGACCTTGAGACAAAGTGCGTTGAAACATACCCACATAACAAATGACATTTTAGATGAGTAGAAAACACTGCAAACTGGATGTCATTCCAGAAGATGTGTCTTAAACTTTCCTTCTTAACCAGAGTGTGGTAATAATAAAAATAAACTATACTTTGCATCTTTCGACTTTTTCCTGATAAAATGATCAAATCAGCAGAGACACAAATCATAGCTTTGTAGGTTTTTTTTTTTTTAATTTGAATGTTATTTTAATGGAATCAAACTTATTTTGAATAGCACATAATTAGTGCCATAGTACTGATGCACCAGTGGCTTCTGGATGATGTTCAGAAATTCCTTCAGTTTCCCTTGTTGCTTCATGTATGTATGTATAATCCCATATTTTTTTTGCATATAGTTGCCACCCTCTTCTTGGGTGTGGTCTTCATTATCAATGTGGATGGAGTTGATGTGTGCTGGTTGCCTTGAACAGATTCAACAGCTCTTGCTATACATTTCTCTGCGCATGCAGTCCCATGGCAGAGCTAACCAGCTACTTGGTCTGACCATCCACCTCAGGTGTGAACAGATGCAGTTTCTTCTTGAGGCAGTTATGGTGTGTGCTGCACTCTTCATTTCCTGGTCCTGCAGTGAACTTAGTCTTTCTGCCTGGTCTTTACTAACAAGACCAAACAAACTCAACACCAGCTTTATGATTATTTACACTGCTTAACTGTCAGCATGTTCCCTGGCACAATTTTTGACCTTTCCAGACAGTGTGTTCACATGGCTCAGGGGCTGGCAAGGGTAGGAGTTGTTCCCAGTAGACAACATGAACAAAGGTAACTTCTCTTGAAGGAGCAAGGAGTTTTTATAGGTGCAACCTACATGGCATCATCTGAAGTCTGGGCAAGAAAACTTGTTCATGCTATTTGTTTACTAGCCTCTGCAGGGACAAAGCCTGCAAGGTTATTCCCTCATAAATTGAAACAAGTTTCTACCCATTTGCATGTACAGGATGGTTTTGAAAAGTAACATTAGTTTTATTCCAAAAGGTGCTTAAACTTTCCACAAGTAAAAAATTGCCCTGTCGGTGGCTACCTAATTCAGATGCATTCTCTTGGTTCCTGGATATTTTTATAACACATTTCTACTTTTACTCATTCATCTAAGTATTTTAGCTTTGACCAGACTCATTAGCACAGTATTTTAAGACCATTCAGAAAACAGAAATTAGTTCTTCCTCTATGTATTTCATAGCACATTCTGGAGAAGCCTCCCCAAAGCAAAAGATGGTTTTCCTCTATCAAACACCTTCCAGAGAAGAAGGCAATGATGTTTTTAAGCCCTAGGCTGATGAACTTGTCTGGAACATGGAATATTTAAATTAAGTCCCTGTTTATCCTAATGTCCTTCAACATGGTGGTCTGCATTTGTCCAATTTTTTCTGTTTTCCAAGGTGCTTTATGGCTGGAGGTAGAGAAGGGGCAATGCTGTTAAATGTTGCTGAGTCTTAGTCTTAAAGCCCAGACTGTATATTGACAGAAAAGAGTCATTAGAACAAAAAATAGCAGGTAAATTTTATGAATGACTGACCAACAAACTCATATCGAAAACATATTAAACTCAAGCAGGAAACTGTTTCAAGAGTATGCAAAAGAGTTTACTGATGGTCACCTAATATTTCTATAGCCTGGCTGCTGTTAGCTGGCAAAATGATCTGATGAATCCATCTGTCCCTAGACACCCCAAGCATTGCTTTCTGTTTTTTGGACGGGTACCACCAGTTCTGATCCTGGTGAGGTTCACGACTCTCATGAATGAAGTCCATCAAAGCATGAAAAAAGCTGAGATAATTTTGAAAATAATATAGTCCTTTCTATAGTTTACAGTCATGAAAATCTTGTTTGGTAGCAGTGTGACTAATTATGTGACTAAATATAATGAATGCTGTACATCTGCCATGATGTAAACAATATTCTTGGTTTCATTTTTTGTTTAGTGTGTATATATGACATGGAAACACAAGCAAAGTATCATTTCTTCAGTGGTTTACCTAATGTTCAAATCCCACTTACTCTTTTCATAATACTAGTTTCCCTTTTACTCACTACTACAACAAAAGTGTAAACTATAGGTTCAAAATGTTTTGAAGCCAATTAAAGTTTTGCTGTTGATTCAAACAAATTATGTTTTGGGTCATTCTTGTGTGGAGAGACCAGTAGCCTAATAAATAAATGTGTCTATTTCTATGTAGGACATATAGAGTGGAAAATCAAAGTTGTGCACTATCATCATAGCTAAAGTATTCATGTTTTTAATTAGTTGCAACAATTTGCTATAATACTATGCAAACACAGTGTGAAACCAAGAAATTTTGCATGTACCCCAGAAGTAACATCTACTATCATGGAAGTTTCCACAAGAAATACAGCCTTTGATTCATTTTTTTTTATACATATATTTTACCTTTATTAAATAATATGGCATGACTTATACATATAGGTAGGTATGACTTATAATTAGTTCACCCTTGATGGTGGCCACAAGTGACTTTTCCTGACAAAGTCATGGTCATTCTATGTTACTTTACACTGCAGCGTTTCCATCCCAATAACTTCACTCATACCTACTAGGTCTGAGCAGGTTAGTGCGAAGATACCTGGCCTGAAACTAATCAAGCTGGGTGTTGTTTTAGCCAAAGCAATACAGAAATCATGCCAAGACAACAAAGCTGGCGAAGGTAAAGTGTAAGCATATTTAAACTTTCAGGTCATCCATTTTTTTCTTTAACTAGAGAAAAGAAAACCTAGAGGAAGGAAGAAAAGCCAAGAAAGACACACCTAAGGCCACAGTGAAGAATGAAATATTTAGAACTCCACTAAGGTATGAGTATTGATAAGAAAGCAATGTATTTCCCAAAGAAGAATGCCAAAGTACAGGATGTAACAGAATTGAAATAAGCACTATAAACTTATGTAAATCAGTTCTAAAGTTGAATTTGAAAGATTTCCAAATATGTTAAGATAGAAAAACATACAGTCAAAACAGCATAAGGTCTGCTGTTTTACAAGGTCATGACCCCATGAAATGATCATGCAATCATGAATGATGGATATTAACATTTGAAATCCAGATTCAGTTGACCTATTTTTTTAATCCTGTTTGATTATTTCTTCTTTTTTCACACAAGGTATTTTACTACAGTAGAACTTTGAAACTCAGAAATTAATCTTATGTTCCACTGCAGATTTATATTGTTTATTTAGGCTTCAGCCCTAATGACAGATATGTGTACTTTTAGATTTGTATCAAATCCAGTCATTTTTGCATTTGTCCTGGGGATTTGTGTTTAAAGATAAAGGTTTGCTAAAATGAAAACATAGGGAGAAATGTCGGCAAGAGGAATAGCTGGAAAAAACCCTCCAGTTATTAATGAGATTAATTCATTGTTCAAGTCTAGATGCTTAAAATATTAAAATGCATTTGTTTCATTTTGCAATGCTAAAATTAGGCAAGACTTTCAATTTTCTTTTGAGACAATAGTATCTCACTGTACCCTCTTAATACAAACATAAAGATAAGAACTGCACAATAACTGAGTTTTAATTTAAATCAGTTACACTAGTATTTTCCTTCATAAATTAAAACCTAATTTGAAGGAAATTTTTTCACCTTCTAAAGAAATATGTAATTTAAGAAGTTTGCATATTTAGGATTCCAGTTTATACTGGCTAGCTAGTGGAAGAATCTAATCAAAATGCTGCCTCTGTGAAGCTCCACCCAGTGCTGGAAACATTGAGTAATTGGTCTTGTCATTCAGCATCAGCTAATACCCCTCTCTCCACAGTACAGAAATTTCCAGCCTTTTTCATTACTCTCCAAATGAAGCACGCCACTTGAAAACACAGCCATCTCTCATAACTTTCTCCATTTATTCTAGAATACGAGTCACAATTCACAATTCAAATCTTTCTTGCTACAGGTACAAGCTTCACTCATTTGATGTGTTCAGCACAATTAAAGAACTTCATGAAACTGTTGCAGGACACATTGCTGAAAGCACTATGGTGTATCTTCTACATAAAACATGTATCACCAAATACTTAATCAACATAGGTCAGCTAGTAAGTCTTAGAATCTTCTACTAATATATAGTAAATGACTATTTTCAAATAATACATTAAGCCAAGTATATACATAGTCAAATATATTTAGACTGATCTGTGCTCTTGCTCAAAATAAAATCATAAAATCACAGAATGGTTTGGGTTGGAAGGGACCTTAAAGATCATCCAGTCCCAACACCCCTGCCATGGGCAGGGACACCCTCCACTAGACCAGGTTGCCCAAAGCCCCATCCAACCTGGCCTTGAACCCTTCCAGGGAGGGGGCATCCACAGCTTCTCTGGGCAACCTGTTCCAGTGCCTCACCACCCTCAAAGTGAAGAATTTCTTCCTAATATCTAATCTAAAGCTACTCTTTTTCAGCTTAAAACCCCTTGTCCTATCACTCCATGCCCTTGTAAACAGTCCCTGTCCAGTCCTCTTCCTTCAGGTATTGGAAGGCTGCAATAAGGTCTCCCTGGAGCCTTCTCTTCTCCAGGCTGAAGAACCCCAACTCTCTCAGCTTGTCTTCATAGGAGAGGTGGTCCAGCCCTCTGATCATCTTTGTGGCCCTCCTCTGGGCTCACTCCAACAGTTTCATGTTGAACTTCATGCAGTTCGCATCGACCCCCCTCTTAAGACTGTCAAGGTCCCTCTGGATGGCATCCCCTCCATCCAGCATGTTGATTGTACCACACAGCTTGGTATTGCTGTCAAACTTGCTCAGCAAACTTGTTGAGGGTGCACTCAATCCCATTGTCCATGTCACCGCCAAAGGTGTTAAGCAGCCCTGGTCCCAACACCAACCCCTGAGGAACACCACTTGTCACTGGTCTCCACTTGGACATTGAGCCGTTGACTGCAACTCTTTGAGTGCAACCATCCACCTAATTTCTTATCCACCGAGTTGCCCATTTGTCAAATCCATGTCTCCAGTTTAGAGACAAGGATATGATGCTGGACAGTGTGAAATGCTTTGCACAAGTCCAGGTAGATGACATCCAGTTGCTCTTCCATTATCCACTGACACTGTAACCTTATAGAAGGCCACCAAATTTGTTAGGCATAATTTTCTCTTAGTGAAGCCATGTTGACTGTCACCAATCACTTACTTATATTCCGTAAGTCTAATAATGGATATCGTTCTGACAGTGGCAAGTGATTCATTCTGTTAAGAAGGAAAACTTAGCAAAGGTACTGCATGTAAAATTACATTTTTGTTCCTTTAAGAGATGAATCATGCATTCCCTTTTACTTCAAAACTGATTCTGATAAAGGATTCACATAAATAGCTGAATTAATCACTTGGTCTGTCATCTATTTCCATAAAACAACATCAGAATTTTCCCACCTAAGAAGACACTAAAACCTGGCAGTTTGGAAATGCTCAAGTCTGCTGTCTGATATGCAGCTGAATTAGCCATCTACACATTCATTAAGATTGACCCAATCTGGAGATGTAATCGTTTGTCAGAGAATCTCTGGGAGAATCCCCAAAAGATTTTGTAACATAGAGAGATTCTGATGTCACTAGCAGGTTTCACCTATTCCTCATGCATGTAAGAAACCATAGCTCCCAGAAAAAAAATCTCTTTGGAGGCCAATATATGCCGAAGACAATTCTGCTACATGTTAGTGAAAAGCCTTTTCACACAGTGGCTGACATGAACAGCAAGTCCCATAAAAAAAAGGAATATCTCATGGGATCAACAAGTTCTTCAGTTTTCCTGAAAAAAACTTGTATTAGGCAACCACCAGAGACAAAGCCACAGTTCTGGGACATGACAGTGGAAGCACCAACATTTCATAAATCTTACTATTTGAAATAGGCATTTCTTTTAACTGGTTGTTGAAGCAAGAGTGCAGGTAGGCATCTTGCCAAAATGACTAGTGTTATGAGTGTGTGCAGAAATACCAAATCTGTACTGTGAGTCGTTCATGCAATTCAGAATCCCTCAGGAGACAGGGAAAAATGGAGGAAGATTTATGTCTCCAAGCCCCGTTCCACATTGGCTTTGTGATGATCTCTAGGACATGCTAGCAAGAGGACTTCCAGACAAGTGCGGCTTCCTACCATCCAACACAACTGAAGCGGAGAACATGTTGCATTCTTTAAGCTCCTATAAAGATAAAGGCTCTCTCTTGCCTCTCTCTTGTATCTAAATATCACAATAGTTTCTTTCAGAATTAATAAGCTGAAATAAAGATTTTGTGTATGCAAGGAAGAAGACTAAAAACTCTTTGCTTTATAATAGAAGTAATTAACAGGACAAGTTGATACACCTGTACAAACTGGATGAAATGTAAGTTTTTGTGACCAAACTATTAATAAAAATGGTCTTAAAAATCTTTAAAGAAAATATTTTCAAAGATATTTAAGTCTCTTTCCGTCTCCTGTTAATCTGTTCAACTTCTTCTCAGTTTGAGGAGGCACTTGGAAGAATTTGTTTTTTTCTGGAGTCCTTAAAAAATCCCATGCACAGGAAAAACATATGAAAATTGCCCACGGGAAGCACATATCAGATAAACACAGGAAGTAATTATTCAGCAGGAAAGTTTGGAGGAAATGGGTTGTTTTTCTGTCAGTTCTGGTGTTCTGTGGGTTTCAGGACATCAGCAGTAATGAAGGAAATAGATTAGCAATTGCAGGGCAGCTATTGTTTATACAGTGTTGACACCAAATGTCAGTCTCCTAGAATTTACCTTGTAAAAATAATTTAATATTGTGCAAAAGCAAAGCAGTCTTTCTTTTTTTTCTAACAATATCACAGCAGTTAGTCCTAACATCTGCTCTGCACTAAGAAGGTTTGAGGAGTAAATAATTCACATGGTGGACTAGTAAAATAAAAGAAAAATATATTTAAAAACTTCCAAGTATTTATTAACAATGCTTTGTTTCTTGTTTTTAAGGTGATAAACTTTTATTTTGGAATGAACAAGTAGCATAGGAGGACCCAAAATCCAACCAAAGAAAATATGAGTTTTTAAGTTATTGCTTTAATTTAATTTAATTCTTCACTGAAATGAAAAAAAAAAAAAATCCTCTTCTGAAGTAAATTTTCTCTTATAGTCCTTAGGGGACTCTCATTCCTGAATCAGATGATTATGTACTAGGCAAAGATATGAACAACACTCCCTTTCTCTCAATCAATTCAACTGAACATCAAATTCTAGCTAACCACACTTGCTCTTTTGAAAATCTCCTAACAAAAATTTTGCTGAAATAAATATGCAGCTGTATAAAAGCCTTCAGGTTTGACAAATCAATATTTTCCTTGTGAAAATATGTCATGGGAAAAACATTTCCAGCCTACTGTATTTCTAACTTCCCCCAAAGTGAAGAAAGGTGATTATCTGGAAGCCAGTACAGCTGTGAAAGGCACTCTGTTCTATGCAGGCAACAAGGTAGCCTGAGATATCCCATGACAATAAAATTGATAGCAAGCTGCATGGAAAAAAGGACAGGACAAGAAGCAGGAGAAACGTTCAGAAGAGGCAACGTTAAGGATCATATTCCCCTTCTTATATGCACAAACTGCTTGGGAAAGTAGGACTGCGGCAATGTCTCTCCTCCCTAGCACTCCATGTCAGGATTACAGAAATTATCAGCAACCCTTCTGGGCTACGGACAGAACTGAGCCAGCTGTTCCTCAGTAGCTCTCCTGGTGCTACCAGAAAAGACAGAAACAGAGAAACCCCATATGGCTTCTTGGATGCACACTTGTTCCAGCTATCATCAGTCCTGTGGGATTCTGCATTTTACTTGTTTACTGTGGTTTTATTTTTTCTGTACTTCCCTCCCTATTTGATTCCATCAATTATTTGGGTAACTATCTCACTTACGGTTGACTATATTCTTAAGAATATTTCAGTTCAAATTATTTAGAATATTTTTCTCTTAGTATTTTCATGTCTTATTTTTATTTTAGTCATTCATAATCATAATACTGTATTATAAACCTGTTATGTGGAAATGTAATAGACTTTGTTTCCCTTAGCAAATTACGATAAAAAAATCTTACAAAAAATTTAAATATCTCTTCAAATTTTATCAGTTGATAAATTAGCCAGACCTGACCCATTTTTGCAAAGACTGTTAGTTATAATAAAATGGCATTTTTTGCTGTTTGAAAATTGACACAACTTTTCAGTAAAATATTTAGTAAAAAATTCTTGACAGATTCTGATTCATTTTATTTATGAAAGTTGAAGTACATTCTTCAGGTAGTACTATATTCCATCAGATATCCAAATAAAAAGATTTCTTATTATTCATTTAGATTGCTTCTTTTGTGTACTTAGTGTCACAACAGCTTACCTTGGAGGCAAAAAAATACATTTAGGTGCTTTCAACATTGCAAATCCACACTCATTTGTCATCCAAATAGCTTGTACCTTCTGATCTTCAACTATAGCATTTGCTGAAGACATTAGGTTCCTGTATTACAGACATAGATATGTTTGAACTTAAAAAGTCAGAAGTTTTCAAACTGACTTTAAGAAAAACAAGGTCAGAAAATTCTTACTCACAAAATTTACTGCAGTAAATAAATATTCAGCAAGTAATCTAAAAAAACCCTCCAACTAGGGAAAAAAAAAAAAAAAAAAGCCTAGTAGATTAGTCTGAATCCAAAGTAAAAACAATTTTCCACTGGGAGAGCTAGCAAGGCTGAGACAGATCCCTGTCTATTGGACTAGAGCAGAATGATGCCAGCTCTGAGCCCATTGAAATGCAGGCAACAGGAAGATGGTCTAGACATGAAGATTCTTGGGAAACTTTCACAGAGGGAAATGGGAAATGGGAAACGGGAAAGCAAGATACGGGCCAGGAGGAGTTACCACAATTGTTTTACGAGCTTTGCCTCCACATACATGTCTGTGAGCCTTTTCCTGAGTATTTCTAGTGGGAAGGCTGATGCAATGACCATTGGTCAGGCATCACAAAAAGGTGCTAACCAGATTTTCAATCATATTTCCCTAGGGAGATGGTTTCCAGATCACTCTCTCTAAAGCATGACCATTAAGGCATTCCAACCACAAATGTACCCATTACTTTTTGTAGAAGAAGAAATCATGTCATGGTCTTCAAGCAATTTACCTTTGTCATTTTATTTAGTTCATGGAAAGAATAATCTGAATGGGACTTGAAAGGAGAGCACCATTTGAAGGAAACATTGAAAAGACATTGATGATCCAGCTCTCTGGCATAACAGCTGTATCTGCAGTGATTTTCTAGCAGAGTGGAACTGACTTTTGAAATGTGACATTCTTTCAAACACTTACCCACCATAAAGCGCAAAAGATAGTATGTCTTTGCAGGCTAAAAATGTCCTTTCTCCAATGTTTTTATACAACATTTGGGTCTCTGGAACAGTAGCATTATAAGGAATTAATATTAAAAACAATATATAATAAATTACTTTTTTTCTTTTTTTCAGCCTTAGGTTTGTTTGGTTTTGTGCAGTACATGTCTATCCCCTAAACGTTTATTAGTCAGGCTAGGGCTTTTGGTTATCAGATTCCAGAGCTTTAGCTCTAGCCTCCAGCTACATTTTAAAGAGTCTACAGACCTCTTGCCTCTGGGTGTTCTGCGCTTGTTTGTCACTTTCAGAAAGTTTTCTTTAAGACAATGTTTGCTCTTATTAAAAAATCAAAATGATAGCTTATTAAGTAAGAAGGCTGAATAAGCAACTCAAATCTCCTTTTAAACTGGTATGAGAAAGTAACTGAAAACAAACAGCATGACCCAAAATTACCTTTTGTCTTCAGCATCTGATTTTCTCTCAATAGGATTTTCATGTAACAAACAATAGTTTTAATGAGTTCTTTGATTTATGTTGTGATCCCTTGGAAAATTAATTATATTTGTAATCATGTGCTAAGAAATTACTGTAGGAAGCAACATTTTCAGGATAAAACCCATTTGTTTCACTTCTTTTTGTTCAAAATTTAGGGCATAAAGTCCCCTGGTGCAGTTTCTTTTCAGGAAGCAGCTTCCATTTATAGCGTTTATTGAAGTGGGTAGTATCACTACCACTATTATAGATGAGGAGGATGCGTGCATTGAATAAAAAGTATCCAAGACATTTGATTCAAAATGCAAACAAGACAGAATGATTTTACAGTGACAGCTTTATGAGAATCAGGATTGTGGGTCTACACAGGCCCCCTGGAAATCCTGGATCACACGGCTTTTGCAGCCCTTTCATCACACTGCCTGATAAGTTACCTATAGCAATACCTATAGCTACCTGCTATAAGTTCTGGGTGTCCCTGCAGACAGTCACTTCAGACTCTAGAACATTTTCTGTGGCTTGTGTTGACAGGGAGATGGAGGGGAAAAATACATGAGAACAGGAGCTAGATAAGAAGATCAGCAGCACCCCTGCGGCAAGCCATAAATGACTGACACAGTCCAAAAACTCACTGAGACCTGTTTTTATGACTTAATTGTACGCCAGGAACTCTCTAATTGTAGATTATGGTTGCCACTTTTGTACTGAGAGAGAAAGCTAGATAAGCACAAACTTAATTCCAGTTTGAGGAAATCTGAGGATCTCTGAGTAAAGCAATATAAGTTTGGGAGACAGAGAAGAGTCGCTGATCTGAAGTCTGCTTTAGCTCTCTTTATCTTATCTTTCTCTCAGTGTCATAGTCTTTCTTTATAATCCATTGAGCTAGTTATGAAACCATATACATGTGACATAGTACTTAATATCAAAGAGAATAAATGGATCAGAGAGGCCAAATTGCAGTAGTTTTCTAATCTTTAGCCATAGTTGGTTTATGGTGTAGAAGGAAGTCTCTCCCAGTTTGCAAGAGATCCTGTAATCGCTTCCATTTCTTTGCTCCTCCATGTTACATTTACATGGAGTTTTTATGTGGACAAGCCAGACATGGGCATATGATGCTAAGGCATCATTCAGCTTTCAGGCATTCCCGATTATAGCAGCAGACCCAAGCTTTTCCACTTTATAGCTTCAAGACTAATATGCATCCATGATTTTGGTAGTTAATTCAAATAGAAAGAAATCTCTGAAAGGTAATCCATAGTCATTATTTTCAGGAGTTGAAATATTGCCAACATGTTGTTTTACTGTGCAGAGTCTGTTTCACAGTTCAGGTCTTTATAATGTTGTTAATAAATTTAAATAATTAAAAATCATGATAATGCTTATTTTCAAATAATTGATCCAAAGTTAGAGATTTCTAGATGCAATTGTTTTCAGTTTAATGTCTTTCAAAACTGTTTTTTGGTTTGTTTGGTTTTGGTGTTTTTTTTAATGAAATGTTAGAATTGTTATTCTGAGCTTCATGCTCTTCCTTCACTCTTTTTAAGTACTATTTTTTCCCCCCTGACTCATAAGCATTACATCCAGGGGTTCAGAAATATATATCGGTCTTTTTCTTGATATGCTAACACTGATTTTAAAAATATTGTTTGGACCTTAAATATAGAGTTGTATCCAGTGCCCTTATAGGATGGGTTTTTTATTCTGGCTAGGATAAGAATAACCCTTCTCAAATCTTGGCACTGTAAAGAAACCAAACACTTTGAAAGCAGAGCCATCACATTACAGACTCTCGTATTTAACTAGCTCTGTTTTAATATTTTGGACAATTCTGCTTGGGAGGAAACAGCTTCATGAAAGGAAATGAACCAACACATTTTCATCCAGGAATAAATGAGTAGGTTTTAATATTATTATTTTATTTTGTCAAGAAGCAGAACCAAACTCTTCTGTAAAATGTTTCTTTATTTTGATGATTTGGATATCTTGCTAGAGTGAAAATGCAAACTTCTCTTCATATTTTTGTAACCTTACTTTTTTTTTTCAAAATTACTTGAACTGTTGACATTCAATTGTCATCACAATTACAGCCTGAACACAACTGTGTTGAAAAAAATCTCGGCTTTGTGATCTTTGCAGTGGCACTGGCACTAGTGAAACAAGCTATAGTCAGGAAGAAGAAACACTTTCATATAGGTCTCTGCCCATATCAAAATGTCACATCTTCCATTTCTAGCAATAACCAGATGCCATTTCATTCCTAGAAACACTAGATGCCCTCTTCCATCCACCTCCAAAAGAGAGAGCTCATCAAAGAGTAGAAAAATCCAACAGCTGTAGATAAAATCAAGTCACTATTGAAGACAATGCATGAAAAAAAAAGGAACATTCAAAAGACAAAAAGTGTGAAAGCAAGGCATCAGAGGGGTCCTCTACTCCTCAGGTGGGTCACAGCCAGCAATTAAGCACACCACCAACAGCACTTAAGAGTCCTTGAAATTGTCTGAGATACTGATAGGTGCTGGCCAGTCATGGAGGTGTGATAGGACCAGGGAGCCAAAAGCATTCCCATTGTTACCATAATTCCCCCACAACCTTCCAAATTTCTCTCCAGCTTTCCCCAGAGGTACTTGTTGCCTATTGACACCACATCACTGACATCCACAGATGGAGTTTCCCACCAGGTCAGGGAAGACTTGGTCTCTGTGTGCCAGACATGAATGCCAGACTCACATGTCCACAGGCAACTTTTACCTAAATTTATTCCTGCTTGAACTCCCCCTTCTACTAACCAGTATTAGAGACTGGAATAACACATGATGTGGACTTTTAATTTGACCTAATGCAGCCATTGTTATATGCATATCAACAAGTGTGATCACACATTCCAAGAAGAGATTTATTATTCTCAACTGTAAGAAGTCTGGGTAGATCGGCCTTACATACCTGTGCTTTTGGCGCTGTTAATCAATCTTAAATCTTCTTGGCACATTAGCTTGTTATCTTTTGATTAGGCATGGAAAAAGGTGAATTACTATAAAATATATCCAGGACTTTTTTCAGGCATTTTAATTTTCTGCATCCCTGGCTTTCTGATTTGATTAAAACAGTGTGCTTTCCCATTTACATTTCCATTAATCAATAAAACTGCTTCACAGGGTAGTATTTTAATCTATATGAGCAAAGATCCATATTCCTGCATACTAAACATCTTATTTATTTACTATAAGAATATTACATCATCATCTTCTGTGTGCTGTCAGAAAGTACCATACTACCTGATTTCCTCCAAAATATTCTTCAAGAAAGTTTTTTATTAGGTCAGGGAAGACAAAAAAAAAATTAAAAAAAAAAAAAATTAGTCATATCTACCTATATATAATGTTCAGTGATAGGCAAGACCAAGCAAGTTGAAAGGGTTTCACTGGATGCCAGGATTTTATAATGACTGAGTTTATAAACTGATCGTGAGACTTCATAATTTGCTAGCATATCCTGTGAGTCCTAAGGCTATCAAAATCAAATTGATCAGGTCAAGAGCGTGCTCCAATTGCCATTGTGAGCAGGTTTTGTCAAGGGGATATACATATAAAAATATATTCCGTTATTGGGGCTCTATTCCCTACCACATATACTTTTGTCTAACTCAATTATTTGTAAAATACGCTGAGTGCAAGGCCTACCACAGCTCTAGAAAAATACCCCATTAAGGCCTACCACAGGTCTGAAGGAATACTCCACATGGTTAGCTTTGCTGGTTTCTTTCTTTCTTTGTTTCTAATTGAGCATGCGCAACCAAAGTAGAACCAATGAATCAGATTAGGCATGCAAAGCAATAACTGTCAAGATTTGCTCAAATCAAAAATAATCCTGGTGATTCACTCAGTAGAGCTTTGATTCATTTTAGCAGTGACAGGATTAGGCATCCAAAATTTCAAACCATAGTGTAAGAAGGCATAATTTGTCAAATCAGATGTAATAATTATACAAACATGATGGAGCAGAGAGGAGCAAAGGTGTTCCCTTAATAGAGAACATTTCTCATCAGCAGAGATTGGTTAAAATGTTTAATCCAAAGGATGATCACTATCAGCCACCAGAAAACTTTAAATGAATGTTTCAGAAACCAGGTAGGAGGTCTCCTATGAAGTCAAATGTATGATTTGGCTAGTAGGAAGGAAAAACTGTCTTTCCATATTAAGTTTTAAAAATGGCCTGGAACTGATATCCCTTTCCCAGAAATTCCAGGAAATGTGTTCATTTCGACCCAAATACAAACCAGAGCTCTATACTTGCTGTGCAGTCTGAATACTTGAATAATTGATTTTGTCTCGATTGCAAGCTTCTTTGGATATTGTGGTTACATATTTGGTGGTCCCTTGGTCGCTACTTGTCTGAATGCTCTTGTTGTGCTGATGCCTCTGCTCGACTGTGAGTTCTTGTATAGTAATGATGATTTGTTGCTGGTGCTCTTCTTAGCATCTGGAAAACAAGAGCTTCTAACTCTCTTTCTGTCCTGGCACGGTTGATAATAACAATCATAACTTAGTTAAGTATGTGAGGGCAACAATGGAGTAAAACATACATTGATATTAAATAACCTGTTTTTACTAAACAGTGCTGATATGGAGCTCAGGTTCTTAGGTCTTTGTGATACCTGCTTAAACACAGCTAGTTCTGATGTAAAACAATTAGTTCTAATTAATAGACAATGTCTTTGGAGCTCATAATAAGTGGTACACAGTGCAATGTGTTGCCTGAAAAGAGAATTTGTAAGTTCAAATACAATTTTTAGCAATGAGGGAAAAGGTGTGGATCCCATAGGAGTGTGATCTTCTGAGTTGGCTGTGTAGAAAAGAGCAAAGAAACTGGTATAGTCCTGGAGACCTGGACAAAGAAGTGGACAAAACCAGACTGGACATAAACAAGTCCATGAGGAGTTGGACAATGCCGTTGAGTGGCCCCTCTCAATTATCTTCAAAAGGCCATGGTGATATGTGGATTGTCCTGAGGACTGGAAGAAAGCAAGGTTACTCTTACCTTCAAGAAGCGCAAGAAGGAGGATCTGGAGAACTACTGGCTGGATAGCTTCACCTCTGGTCCCAGGGAAGGTGATGGTGCATATAGCTCTGGATACCATTTCCAAATTTATTAAGGACAAGAAGGTGATTTAGAACAGTCAGCATAGATTTAGAAAGAGGATATCATGCCTGACCAACCACCTAGCTTTCTGTGACAAAATGTTGGTTGAGTGGATGAGTGTAGAGCAGCGAATGTTGTTTGTCTTGACATTAGTAAGGGTTGCAGTGTTCATCACTGTTTACATCTTCATTGACATGCAGTGTCAATAATGATTGATAATGATAATCATAATGATCATGATCATGATCATGATAATGAAGTGTGGGATAGAAATGTAGATGGTGAGATGGGTTGAAAACTGGCTGAACTGTTGAGCTCAAAGGGTTGTGACCAGTGGCACAATGTTCAGCTGGAGGCCAATCAATAGTTGAGTAACCTGTTAGATAAGCCCACAATTTCTGCTGGAGTAAGTTAAATAACCAGTAGAACTTGTTCAAAGTTTGATCGTAAAATTCAGTTTCTTCACAACATATGCTGTCAACATTACATATCTTTACTGGTATTGTTCCATTGATCTTCCTAAGTTTTACAAAAAATCTGAATGTTCACAAGCTCACAATCTAGAAAGTATTCATTGCCACAGTATCACTGTCAAACCTGGAGATGTGATCATGTTTTGGATCTAGATTGTACAGATTCAGAGAACAAAAAAGGAAACAAATTTGCAGAGTAAACCAAGGGAATGAAGAGCAATAGAATTATAAAATGCTCCCTAAAAAGCTGATCTCTGAGAGGAAGTTTTGAATAGGAACTTAACGTGAAGATTCCTAAGATACACAAACTTCTGTTTCTTTGCATGTTTGTGTGCAAGCAAAATCTGCAAAATTGTATCAGACAAAAAGCATTTAAAAAAACCAAGAAAAGTTAAGAAACATTGTGGATGGGACACTATCCAAGTTCTTAATTTCATAACTATTAAAACTGCAAGACAAGAGCAGTCTTTGACTATTACCCGTGGTACTCCCTCATCAGAGAAATGGAGTCTAAATAAAATAAATTATTAATTTACATGCTGCCCGAGACTTGTTTTTGTTATTGTTTGTTTTGCATTTCCACTTTTTAAATTACTGTTACTGGGGAAGAAAATTTGTTTTTCTACACAGCTTTATTCTGTCCACTGGTAATTTATTTTGATATTAGAGCAACGATTATGGAAGCACAAAGAAAAGGTTAAAAAAAAAAAAATCCAGAGGTTTTTTACTCTTAAGCATCTGTTTCACTGTCCTATGCAAAATAAAATATCTCTGATTCAGCAGTTACTCTCAAAACTTGTGAGAGAAACCAACCATGCAACACCTTCAACATTATTTTTAGAATAAAGGAGACATCTTTTCTGTCACAGGTGAGAAAAGAGCAGAATAAGTATAGGAAAATAAATATGAGCAAATTAATTTCTGCCATGAAAAATATTAATAGAGTTACAATAAAGTCAGTTAGTGTTCCTTCATTTTATACTACAGGATAGTTTAATAAATTTATTTAAACACCTACTCTGTGAATGCATGAGCTGTTTAAAGGAAGAATTTAACATCTTATTTTTAAAACTCCTGACTTGATAGTGCTCAAGAAATACCAAGGTATAAACTTTTGCTTTCCAAAAATTTAAAGTACACTAGTGACAATGGATTCCTCCCTACTCCATTCTTCCTTTATTTAAGCAAGTTTTGCAGGGTCATCTTAAGAACAACTGGTGACAGAATTGTACTAAACCCGACAACATAATTTTCCAACATATAACCATTTAAACGGACATCCTCAACATTCTGTAATTTAAGCATACATACATCTGAAAACTGTAGTGTAAAATACAGTTATTTAATGCACTTCAAGACAAAGAAATAATACAAACTGTCTGGGGACAAGCATGTATGGGAAACATCAAATTTCCATCAAAAGTGGCTTTCTATTTCTGTAAGCTTAATTTACATGCCATGAGTTTTTACACTTGAAACTGCTGGCATGAGATCTCACAGGTAAAAGTAAAGCAAGATTAATGCTTCCTTGTTTCCTAGTGAATAGTAAAGCACGCTCTACCAACGTGAAAAGAGCATGAACATCTAACCAGGATTTTCCACTCATGGTGGGTTTTTGCACTACTGTGCAAATATGCTTCTCTGTGTTACACAAATTTCAAAGTAATTGTCAATAAAAAAGTTTGAGAATTCCAGTTAGTTACTTAATGTGAGTAGGTAGTTAAAATATCTTTAGGAGAATTGAAGTGTAAATGAAGCTATGTACTATTTTGTTAACCTGTGCTTTCATTCATTAGTGTGCCATTTCAATATCCATATAGAACCAGGTGATTTAAAACCTCAACATCATCATCCAACGTATGCAACATCACATCTGTTCCCACTTATGTAAGACGTTTGGTCATTTTGTCTTCAAGATCCTGTTGTGTTTAAGATTCAGGCAGCAGGTTTCATACCTTCCAGTAAATTAACAGCATGGGTTTTGTACAATATATAGGAGAGTTCAAGTCTGGGCCAATGTAGGTCTCTGTTTCAGAGTGATCTAAACAACTCTAAAAGCCCAGTGACTGTATTGGCTAGAGCCCCACTGATAATAACAGGAGCTTAGACACCGTGTTGACATACAGGTACCTGAATTTTGATGTCTCCAAACCCCACCCTTCATTTCTCTCTTTGTTAAATGGCAAAATGTTTGGAGAGTT
This sequence comes from Aramus guarauna, assembly GCA_013400195.1. Classification (NCBI taxonomy): domain Eukaryota; kingdom Metazoa; phylum Chordata; class Aves; order Gruiformes; family Aramidae; genus Aramus; species Aramus guarauna. The sequence continues at coordinate 1,969,824 of VXBL01004884.1, read as the reverse complement.
GCGAGTACAAGGTTCCAGAAAGAAATGTGTAATTACGATCAGGCTTCAGCTTACTTCTGACTTGAAGTATATTGAAAATCAGCATTACAGGATAGGGCAGCATGCATAGTTTTCACTAGAATTGACAAAAAGTAGAGACCTTTCACCCTTTTAGTCTCTCTTCTTTCTTTTCTTTTAGTAATCCTCTGTTTGATGATGACTGTTACTGATATATGTGAGACTGCACCAAAACAACTGAGAAAGGATTTGAGCTCTAAGCCCCAGATTTTTAAAGAGCATCCACTACTTCCTAATGGTCCCAATGTGGCAAACAAAGTGCCCAGTAGCTTTGAAAACATACCCATTAACTTTTTAAAACAGCATACAAAATCAATAAAGAAAAGAGCATGAACATCTAACCAGGATTTTCCACTCATGGTGGGTTTTTGCACTACTGTGCAAATATACTTCTCTGCGTTACACACCTGAGGGAAATGGCACTGGCACAGGGAGTGAAGAAACTGTGGGTCTTCAGTGTAACTGGGTGACCTCGGTAGTGTGGATCCCAGATTTCTATGCATGACCGAAAGAACCATGATGCTTGCGTCTTAAAAAATGTTGAAGCCACGTGTGTTCTAGCTTTTAACAGGGCTGTATAACAGTTGAACAGATAGCTTTATAAGCTTCTAATAGATATTATACATTCCTTCATTGCAGCTGGAATTCTCCGACTTTGATGTAATACATTGCAGCTCACAGGAGCTTATTTCTTCCCCCAGAAATGAAAGACGATTGAATGGCAAATGCCTCTGTAACATAGGTTTCTAACATAAGGTGAGAAGAAACCTACTCTTTAGATGGTATGACAGCTCATGCAATATACTGTGTTATATTTATTGAACCGTTTTATAAACAATAGCATGACCAGAGAATCTCAGCACTCAGTTATAACCAACTTATAACAGGTATATGCTGGAAAGGGATACATCATTATTTGGCCACAGGGATGTGAACTCAATGAAATGTAACAAACAGACTTAACAGAGCGATGTATATTTATATCAGTGGTTCTAGAGACCAAAAAAATACCTATATATGAGATAAAGCCTCTTCTCTTCCCCTAAAAGAAGAAGAAAAAAAAAAAGTAAAAAAGATTAAACAAGTATCTCGAGAGAACAAAAAGATATCTGGTAATGCTCCTTTTTGTCTCTTTAAACCTGATACATAGCAGATTAGGTTTTCATAAGATCTTTGTTTACCTGTGATTAACATCTGTAGTTGAAAAGAAAAGCTCTTCTCACACTATTTTAATCTCTGCACTTGCTTAGATTCTAAGCAATTTGTTTGTGTGTACGTTTGAATAGGAAAGGTAATCCTTGGGTTGTCCAGGATTGTAATTTACAAATGACTGCCCATTACTCATACAAAAGAAGTTATTTATAACTTGGTCACTATTAGAATACAGAGAATTACAACCTGTTTATCTTAGGCTTGGTAAATTGCCCTTAGGTTGATGAGCTGATAATTATATGTTTCTTTCTTCCACTGATGGCTCAGGGGATAGACATAATATTAGTTATTTGCTTTAACAATTAGGAAATTGTTCAATTTGTGCTCTAATTGACTAAATTACACCTGCAGAGGTCTAAAGAATTTTCATTATCACCTGTGTGAAAGCAGCACGTGTCCTATTACCTACATCTATGGGGTTTTTTTTTCTATTTTAGCCCCTTCATTACCAGTTCTGTGCATATCACTACAATGAAAATGCAATTTTCAAGCTTTAAGCACATTTGAAATTTGAATGTATGCCAGCAACTACAATACTTGATCAGTCCTGCTTTATTCTGTTTTGATCTATTTTCCTTTCAGAGTTACAGTTCCAAAAAATCCACAAACATAATTCAATACCTAGAGGAAAACCCTGAAAGTAGCAGCAAAATAAAAATATTTTCTTAGAAAGAGATGAAATGTGCCAAGTCATTTCTCTAAACAAAATGTAAAACTTCATTTTCAGAGGACAGGCATAATATCAAGTGTGTTGTACCTACGAAAAAATAGACCTCTTAAAGTTACATCATGACATATATGTAATGGCTATTTCTGTCAGATGTATTTATATGCTAAATTCTTTAGGGCAGGCATTTTGCACATTGGAATAACAGACTATCTTCTGCATTTTCCTTTGGGTGTTAAAATAGTAAACATAACAATAAGCTGAACTCCCTTCGTCTTGCTGAAAACAGACTTTTTATGTCTCTCTGTGTATTTCAGGTTAACTCTACCAGCTGTCTAGCCCTGGACCGCTAAAAAGGTTTCTCTTGGCATAGTTGCTTCATGGACAAAAAGAGCACTAAATTAATTTCCATTTTAAACTGGATTATTGTTTTTTGTATTGTATCCAGAACTGGTTGAGGAAGAAACATTCAAACAAATTTAATGTTTTTATATGTTTAATTTTTTCAGCTCACATAATTCTCATTCCTGAGAGGCAAGCAAGTAAAGTTACTATTTTTACCATCATTCTCAGCTAAGTCAATAGCTTCCTCTGTTCATGGTCAGATCCATCAAGGCTGCACTGCACTGGCAACTCATAAGGTGGTGCAGGGATCACTGTTGGGAGTCCCTGAAGACATCTGAAGGGTAGCAGTAGTCATTGGTCTAAAATAATAGGGATTCAGCAGCCTACACAACTTGTGTCCCAGCTTCATATTCTAATGCATGTGTTGTACATTCTGTCTCTTCCTGCTACTGGTGTAGGTGGGTCTTTTTAGGTGTGCGGATTGAGAAAGGAGACTGATTGTCAGCAATAAGTAGCAGACAACTATAAAATATCAGCCAGGTGTCTCTTCTGACTTTTGGACCCACTTCTAAGAGAGGACTTGAGAGAACATATTACCTCTCTTCTTCCTGTTTCATGGTCAAGTAAATTTATATTTTGCTTTTTGCTTTGAAATATGTAATCTCCTCAAGCGTACATTTTCAGCAGCTATGGATAACTGGAAGCTGTAGTTCCTGCAGTATTTAACTGACCATGTTATTTTCTGGTATAATACCACTTATTTTCATAGGAATTCTGCTTGAGGAACTGCAGAATAACTGTTTAGATGTAGTAAACATGACCTAAATTTCAGGCAAATAAAAGATAACTAAATCTGTAAATAATTTTTAAACTTACAGAAAATGTATATCAGTAAAAAGTGTTTTAGTAGATTTAGCTATTAGAAAGTAAGGACGATAGTTTAGAACTAGTAACAACAGTGTGTTTATGGGTACTATTTTCAATAACGGTGAAATGCTTCTTTCAATTGTGACCTAATCTTACATTCTAGTTTGTATTTGCATATGCTAAGAGATGCTGAGCATAATGTCTCCTTCACAATGGTCTTCTTTGCAATGATCTTTTGGTTCCCAGTCAGGATCTTTTAAGTATTGCAGCAACGATCATGACTTGACATAGAGGTGCACTGTTCAGAAAACTATCAAGAAAGCAAGTCATTCCAAAGATTGTGTTGAATTAAGTTGATTTTCTTAGTAACTCTGCCACCTGCAGCACTAAAGAACAAATGTCTCCATGATGGACAGGTCAAACATAGTTTTTCATAAGCTGCCCACAGCTGTTCTTTCTTTTCCTAGTGAATTAACCACTTCATTGCTGTTCACTCATGCATGTGTCATTGTAGTTTTAAGGAGAATGTGTATTCATTGAATGGAAAATGTAGCTTGAAGGTCTAGTCTTACTGAATCAGCCTCATTATCCTGAACCGACTGATATGTCTTTTAGTACTGAAGGAATTACTTATGCCTTTCACTATACATATATGCAAGACCACATAATGTTACTTAGGAAAAAAAAAAAAATCTGAATTTTGAATAATCACTGTTGGCAAGATCATCAAGAAAATGTAACATTGTTATTTTTTTGGTAACTAAGCCATATGTCCTATGAGACTGAATACACAAAGAAAGTTAAAGGAAGTGTTAAGTGATGAAAATGAGGCTTGGTATGTAAGTATTTTTTTTTCCCAGTGTCGATACTGAAGAAAAGTGAGAAGACATATTAAGATTATGAGGTAGTCTGAAACTAAATACAATCTGCGTGCCAGAAAATGTAACTTAATAGGTATTAGCAGCAGAGAGCAATGTATGGGTTTTAAAATACAGTTCTATGTGTCACTTGAACCAGATGTTGGTTGGGTATTCATCTATAAGTCAAGTTCATTGTAGTCATACTAAGAAATAAGAAATTATTTCTGTGTAGTCATAAGAAATTATCTATTACATTATCGAATGTTTCTACATCAGCTAGAAAGGCTAGTTGTACAGTTCCATACATCACATGGCAAATAAAATTTAAATTAAAATCCTTAAGCAATGAGAAATGACTACTTCAGTGTTCCAAGAGTTTCCAGCTGTTACTTTGCTCTGTCCTGAAGATCTTACATTAATTCTAGGATGCTTGTCATGAATAGTAGAGTCAGAGCAAATGGTTAAGATTTTTTAGATTAATTCTTTCAAGTCTTTACAATTCAACCTATTTTATTTTTTCACTTTCAAATTCATTTTCAAAATAATTAATTGTCAAAATATTTTTGAAAATTCATTGAAATTTTGGGGGGTTCAGTTTTATAAATTTATATCCCTTTGTAATTACTGAAATTCTTCCCTTTACTAGTAATTTCAAGAGATACTACATTTTTACAGGATTATAAACACTGCAAGGAATGACAGTAATGTTCACTCAGAAATTTCTGATTTTTAATGTATATAAGGGGATATAAAATCTTTCTTATACCAAAAGATTTGGTTGCAAAATGTTGTTTAGTTTTCTTCAAATTAAATCATCGACTGGATTCTCAAAAGTAAAAGGAACTAGGATCGGGGATTCTTCATTTCTTGGTTTGCTACTTACAAAAGAGATCAAGAAGTTCTCATTAATGTTTCTCTGTAAGCTTTCCTACTGTACAAACTGAAAGATTTCCATGGACTTTGTATGAAATGCCTCAATTAAAGGAAAAAAAGAAAGAAAATCTGTTTACCTGACCTGACCAAGTGAATATGTTAGATAAAGTATTAACGTCTTCCTCTTATACTTGGCTTCCTAGCTTAAGTGCAGTTGTCCTGATGTCCTAATCTTTAATGAATCCTGCCAAAGGCCTGCTGGTCATTCTTCATCTTCTTTGCAATATTGACATGCAACCAGTGAGAGGTCATGAGTTCAACTGCCAACAATATCCTGATAGCAAGTGATTGAACATCTTGTAAAATCGTAGACCCGAGCTCCTTTTCACAGATACAGGCAAATATTTATTCCACCTGAAGTGGAACAGGCAGCCATCTTCAAACCTGCAAACTATCAGTGCTATGTAATGGTTGCCTTTCAGTTACGAGCACAAGATGTGATATTGCTAGCAGTAGTCAACAGGAGTAGTGAAGCCATCCAGTTATGATCTCTTCACTCCCAGCATCCTGCTGAGGAGCTGCTACCCTGTGGTGTACTGAAATACTGAAAAAAGACAGTGAACATATGTCTGGATGAGATGTATTTTATCAACAAGCTCTTGCAGGATCTACCTCACATTTAAACAGTCACTTTCCATTTAATATGACTTAACAAAAGCAGAATGCTTTGGTTGCATATGTGAGTGCATTTCTCCTCATTGAGGACAGAGGAAAAGACAGTAAATTTAGTTCATAGAATCATAGAATCATAGAATGATTTGGATTGGAAGCAACCTTAAAGATCCCTATCATGAGCACTGACATGTTCCACTAGATCAAGTTGCCCAAAGCCCCATCCATCCTGGCCTTGAACACTTCCATGGAGTGTTCCACAGCTTCTCTGGGCAACCTGTTCCAGTGCCTCACCACAGTGAAGAATTTCTTCCTAATATCTAATTGAAATCTACCCTCCTTTAGCTTAAAGACGCTACCTCTTGTCCCATCACTACATGCCCTTGTAAACAATTCCTGGATTACAGTCCATACAAATTTCAGAGTTCTTGCCTACCAGCACATAGATGTCTTTGTGACTCTTCGAAGAACTCTCAGAAATAAAATGAGATTAGAAAGTTGTCAATATCCATTCTAAAATTTTATCATTATATTTCTGCAAACTGATTGACTGATGATCTTAAAGGCCTTTTCCAACCTAAACAATTCTATGATTCTATGATTAAAACAATATATATTTGCTTTAAAGCTTTATTCTAATATTTTTGTTTTATCTAAAATTTCAGAAAATAGTAGACCTTTCTGCCTCTATATTATTATTTACAATGGAAATGCTCATCACTATACCATTACCATAATAGCACTCCTGTATGAGGACCCAATGTTGTGTAATTAAAATCATTGTGAAATTAGCAGAAAATTCAATAAGAGCAATAACAGGTCCAAACAACAGAGTAATTTAAAACCAAACAACCCCAAATAGTACTTCTATTATGTCAAAGAAGAGTACAGGCAAAAAATTTCCTGTGACATTAGCTGAATCATCAGAGAGTTGCTGCAGTACCAATACTGATGGATTTACAGAGTAAATAATGTGTATTATCTATCACTGTATTTTATGCTTAGAGAGATCTTTTAAGGTAATTCACAAATTTCACATTTACATTTAAGTAGTGAATTTTTTGCAGTGTACCTCACGGAAGAAGTGGCTTGAGTTCAAGCTATAATTAAAATGTTGGAGTTTTTTTATCATCTTTAGCATAGCCCACAGTGAATCTGAATCAACAGCAAGCCTGTTAAACAAGATAAAATATGGTAACATATATTTTTTCTGACAAACAGTTTACCAGTTTTCCTAATCTCACATAAATAAATCCAGAAATCTGTGCCAAGGCTTGTGGACTCTCTAACAGAATGTAAAATCTTCCAGCAGGAGTAAGCAAGCATGATAAGGCAATTAACGCTATCGCTGTCTTTGTTGACAATTGCCAAGTAAGATATAAAGAACAAATTATTCCAGGTAACTCATTCATAGAAAGATCAAGGATTGTTGTGTTTCCATTTAGTCTAGCTGAATATGATTATCTACATTTAGAAAAAGGCCATGCAACTGAAATGAGCAACTTCTTTTGTAGGCTCTATTTGAGCAACAAGTCAGGAATGGATATTTTAGGTTGATAAATTTAATTATAAGAGGAACAAATTTAATTATCTTGCATATGTTACATTCCCTGAGAAGGTAAATAAGTGATTGTTTTACAGTTTTGTATGCACACAAACATAAAAAGTTGAGTAGGTGTTGGCAATTGTTGGGGCACGCTCAGCCCTACTTAACATATTTTTTTATTCCTTTTAGGGAGATGTTATCTACAGTCTTGAAAAACTTTTATGGACTAAGAAAAATTACATTTATTACAGTATTTTGAACCAGTTTCTCTGATATAAATTTGTTTAAGCTGACTAATTCTTGATTACTCCACCAGAGAATATGAAACCTGTCCACTTTAGGACTGACCACAAGGAGAGCACTGAAACACAACCCATATTTATTTATCTGTACAAAGTCCTACCCAAAATCATTGTCATCAAAAATGCACTAAATTACTTAAAACACAATTGCTTTTGGTTTGTTTGCTTGTTTATTTTAACATTCACTATCCCTGCGTAAACATTGAGACTTTTTAAAAATTCCTCATTGCCCCACACAGTGAGAGTGGTTAGTTTAATGCAGTGTTTCCATGACTACTATCACTAATGTTTCACGTTTTTCCCTGTGGTAAGTAATTTGGGCCCTTTTAAAGTGTCTAATCCAATGGATTCAATCTAAAGCTGAGTTTCAACTGAGTTTCTCTACAGGGAGAATTTTTTGTCTGGAACAAAGGTTTACAGGATTTTGTCCACTTGTATTCACAAATATGGACAGGTTTTCAGTGATTATGATTCAGTGACGAAAAGATAAAACTTTCAATAGATTAGGACTAAAATGACTTCTGGATTGATCCCCCCCCCCCAACTAATAACTGGACAGTTCATTCAATTACAATAGAAATATATTCAATGTATGGCATTATAATAATTATTACTATTCATCAATCCAGTCTTCCAACACATCTAAGTAGAATTAGTTATTCATTCATTTTTAAGGGCAAAGCTACTTAGCACCCTCTCAGGTGGGGCTGAAAAATATTTTCATTTGTTCCAACTATGTTTTTTTTTCATTTAATTTGTCTTATATTCCCTTTATGACATAACTAGATTGATTACTCTGAAAATATTCCATTATTCTGCATTTTTTTAAAAAGTCAAGTCATAAACTCATAAAATTTAAAGACATGTTTCCTCAAATTTCCAGATGTCTGTGTACCTGCCTGTCCTGGAGTTTGTATTGCCTAAGGGATCTTTGTGGCTTTGGCTCTTCCATTTCTATATTTCACAACATTTGGCAGACTGTTTTACAGTGGTTCTGTTTTGTTTTGTAATTGGGGAGAGTGGCCACAGCAAATCTTGTAACCAGTATGTTGAAAGGTTAACAAAATACACAAAGATTGCTCTTGCTGTCAGAAGAGCTTCTCAGCATCCTGTTTTTCTCAAAGCTCTTGTGAAATGAGTTTTCTCTAATTTGTAACAACCTCTGTGGAAAAGTGGATTACTTTGAAAAACATTTGTCATAATAGCATTTTAGAGCTCCATGCGGATCTCAGAGGTTGTAACACAAGAATCCACTCAGACAGGATAAACCTCTCAAGTCACCTCTTTCCATGTCTGGTTAGGGAAGTGGAGGAAGGTGAGGTATTGAAGGCTTTTACTTTGGGAGGGCCCCTGTGAGCACCGGAAACCCACAAAGAGGTATTTTCTCTACCCTCACCCTTTATATCCTGCTTTCAAACAAAATGGAGGTCTTGCTCTCATCCCACGTGCCAGATCAGCCAGCTGTTACCTAAAAAACTAATCAGATCTGCCCTTGGCCGGGTGAAAGTGTGAGCTGGTCTGTCGGTTCTGCAGTCTATGAGATTCACCGTGTGACAGATGCTGCAAAGTTGTCCCAGGTTTTCAGGAAAGCATAATCAAGTTCTGTGTTAATGTGAGCATGTTTAATGACTTTTGATTTAAAAAGAAGTTATTTAATATTTTTATATATTTCTTTTTATTCTTGCTGGTAAACTGTGCTTGTCCTTTGACAGCTATTTCCTTCCCAAGGAGCCAGTATGAAGAGATAAACACTCTCACAGAAGGGGACAGAAGCACACCAAACTCCAACACACCATTTTTTCCCCCTGTCATTTCCCATTGTCTTATAAGGAGATGAACTTCACTAAATATTAATTTCTGCTTAGCTCAAGTTTGGATAAAATAAATGTGTAATGTTATTTGCAGTTTAGCCTGTGTAAAAATTCAGATGACTGCCAACATTTAACAGGATTCATAGCATTTAACATTACCAGTCCTCCAAGCTACTGGCTAATCTTAAATTCTGTACTGAACTGATTTTTACATTTCCAAGAGGCCAGGACCTGATCAGCCATTCCATTCTGATCTTATTATTTTATTCAATAATAGTTAATTTAAATTCATTCAATGTATTTTTTTCAACCTTGCTCACATCTTGTGCTTATCTGATGATTTCATAAAGAAAATAGATATGCTGTACATTTGATACAAAATGTGTAATAAGCCATGGTTCTCTCTTTCAAGAAATTAAGAAGAAAAACTGTTTCTAATTAATGTTAGTACTTTGACGGATTTGGCTCTGCTACCTCATGTTGATCCTGGCAACATTTATTCACAAAAATGGGTTTATAAAATGTAATCAATTCAATTCTAACTTGTCCTAGTATTACTTGTTTACACTACGGTAGTATCTAGAAACTCTAATCAAGACCAGACATGTATTAAAAGAGACAGTTATACAAAATATTCCAGCTAAAAGAGCCTGAGTCAGTAGTGAAATGCAGGAAGGAAAGGAGAGGATGAAGACAATATTTGGGAAGTGAAGTCACTGGCTCCAGTCACACAGAATGCCCATGGCTAAGAAAAGAAAGAGTCCAGTCTGCAATTTCAATGCAGTGCTTTATCAACCAGTCTATGTTCTTAAATCAATAAGGTATCAGTTATTGTTATGTGCAATCTGGCAATCAAAACCACATGCCTTAATTTTATCACCATGGACATCCGTAAGAACTTCGTTAATGACTTTCAATAAGGAATAGATCAATCCCATGAGGCTAAGAACCGGTGAGATGTTCATTACCTGTCCCAAGAAGAACTGTGTATTTTTCATCAAGATTTCACCCAAATTTTATAAAACGTGTAGTGTACATAATGTTACATAGAGAGAGCATTATGCTGGAGCATGAGAGAATGTGATGTTGCAGTGAAAATACTGTTGCAGTGATGAGTACACAACAGCAAAAAAGCAGCTAAGAAAAGAGAGGTTTGTGCTTTGGTTAAAACAAATTTAATTTGATGTTAAGTTTTTTGCTCCCTGACTATGAAGTGTACAGATTTTATGAAGGCTGTAAATTCCACAACTTCCATTGCCATTACTCTTCTTGACTAGCTCTTTTTTGTTGTAGTTATATTACAGCTGGTGGCCTGATCACAGTGGCTTGATCATCTTAATTCCCGGAGGCCTTTTAAGAGCAATCTGCAGTTCAGGTGCACCATGACTTTCATATCCTATAAGGCCCTCCCAGGACGGACAAGTTTTACTGGACATGTACAGTACACTTGATTTGCATAGGGAGTCCAGACACTTATTGCAGTTGCACAAATGATCTGCACTGTTATAAATAAACATGATTTTTAGTGATTAAGAAATGGGATTTTTGGTTACGTTGGGTGCATGCATATGCATAGAAGTACTCTGAGTAGGTAGGTTCATAGAAGTGGCCTGACTGGATAGAAATAGAAGGTGTCTTAATATCACCACTTTAACCTACTGTACTTGCTCAGTTTGATGCACCTTCTGCTTATGGACTTCCTTCACAAGAACAAACCCAGCATTTGATAAATAAATAAATATATAAATAAATAAATAAATAAAATAATAAAAATAAAAAAAAATAGAAGAAGACGGGAAAAAAAAGAAAAAATAAAAGTCAAAGATAGATGGTGCCTAACACCCTAGAATTAATGTAAACACTTAGGCTTGGAGACCCAAATACTAATCCCCTCAGATTTTCATTTGAAGACAACTGGATTTTCATTTGAAGAAACTACTCTTCACCCATGAGACCCCACCTGGGTTACTGCACCAGCT
>VXBL01004884.1:1935812-1958595 GCA_013400195.1 Aramus guarauna | reverse complement strand
GGCAGGGGGGTTGGAACTAGATGCGCTTTGAGGTCCTTTCCAACCCAAACCATTCTATGGACACACAAAAAGTTGTAATTTACAGAGTGGGAAAAACAGTAGCTTTAGAAGCATGTCTGCACAAACCATTCTTAGGACACATAAGTTCTGTTGCAAAGACAAATGCAGCAAGGTGTAAATCAGAAAGAACTAGAACTTGAGTTCTACAAGTTTCCATATTCCCATGCATAACTTTGAGGAGCACAGAAGCAGTAGAACCATATTTTCATAAAGCTATGCCTAAGCCAGCAAACCTAATAAGTTACTCAATGAGCGCCTGGCCACTCACATTACTCACGTATTTTTGACTAAGTTGTACCTATTATGGCTGTGCAACTTGTAATTGTTTCTGTTACAACCGCAGACTCAGGAGTAGCTTACCCTTTGATATTCCAGTTCAACATGAGAAGTATTCTTCAGCTGTGACTTTGGATCACTTTTTATTTCTGAAGTGATGTATACTGAGTAAATAAAAGAGCAGTTAATAGTGTAAGACATTCAGAACATATTTCCAGAGGAGAGAAGCAATGTATCACAATTAACAGCCCATACTGAGCCTTTCACTGCCCTCCAGACCTTGAAAGATTGTGCCTCATGGCTTTGTTCTCCCTGAAGAAAGAGCTGGTATACATCACCTCAACTGAATCAAGCTTCTGACATATCTTATATGGTTATGTGTCAAACAGGAAATGTTGAAAAATAGCCTAAATTACTGTCTTAAAGTACTTGCAGTTTGCATTAGCTCTGTAAACAGATGTGTTGCTGCTAGTGTTACTTTTATTTTTGTCACATTTCTGTTTACACAAACTGATACTTAACTGGAATTCATGCTGGGCATCCATTAATGTCTTTCCATATAATCCAAAACCGCAACAGATGTTGTTAGTCCTCAAAAAGGGATTAGGGATTTTTTTTTTCACCATAGACAAAAATATCATACCAGTTTGGGCAACAAACCCATTAAAAAGCCAAACGAATCCATACAGCCATGAAAAACTGAGGGAAAACGTAGCTATTGATGGTTGTATGTAGTGTAATATTTTCTGTATGCATATATATAAGATATATACTATAAAGAAGACTCACAAATTTTATAGAGAAGTATTTTGTTCTAGTTTTACCATTTTCCTGATGAGAAATAACAATCTGACATCTGCTGTGCAGTCAGAGAAAGCTTTCTGTCTGTCACCTGTTCACTATAGCATTTGCCACAGCGTGTAGCTATTAGGAGTAGGTGGAAGAAATCACACTCCTTAGCTATAGGAGCCTGACCTCAGTGATTAGGCTCCCTATGCTCTGTGGAGAAAGGTGGATATTTTCAAGGGGCTATTCAGAATACCTGTATTAGGCAGCAATTAGGATCCCCACTTCAATTCTTTGAGTCACCTCTAAATGTAAATTTCTCTGTTAACTGTATAGGGAGCCTCAAAGACCTCAGGCTTGGCAATGTGAACGTCCCTCTGCTGCTGCTGCCTGCTCTTTCAGTGGGCTGAAGGGAACTAGCTGTGAATGAAGCTTTTTATTCTCATGCATGGAGTTTATAGACACTAGATAGATAACACAGCTGCAGTTTAAGCAACTGTCAATAAGTCTGAAAGTTTTTCCTGAGTGGCTACTTTCAGAGGATATATCTATTATTCAAGGTTTAATTTCTCTAATTAGACATTCACATCCTTCATAGATTTACCTATGAAATGGAAACTCATGGAGCTGTATTGAATTCACAAACTCATTTGGCTCAGGCCACTAGTGAACATGAGAATTAGTGCACCTCTATGAGCCTATGCTAAACTCTGTGCAGTCTTACCAAAAGAATGCAGTAAATTTTTATCTGTTCATTTATATATACTCATAAAAATATTGTCATGAAAACATTCATTTTCATATGTGTTCATAGCAGCAAAATATATTTCTGGACAACAAACGAATGAAGAATTTTAATGTCTAAATTTTAAAATGCTCAGTAAAAAACCTCTTTTTAAGAGTATGTAAATCTAAGTACTGTCGAGCTATGTTTCAAAAGTATATGAATACTTCTCAATTCTGGACATTGAAGTACCTCCAAAAACTTCCCAAGTATCTGTTGGATGAATTCTGGAAAATAAAACCAATTAAAATTCTATGTTTTAACAAAATTTCAACAAATTAGGTATGTATGTTAAATTACTCACAACCTCATATAAATTTGCTAAGTGGTATTTCACAAGCAAGAGAGAGAACTGCTGAAGGTATTGAGGTAAATGAACATATTAAAGTTACCGATCAAGCTGAAGTAACTGAACTGTGTAATTGAAAATGCTAAGTCTGAGAAAAAAGATACGACTCCTGTTGAATACAATGGGATTTGGTGCAAACCTGGAGTTCCCAATATATACAGCACTGTAGTGTTTCAACAACATTAACCAGTTCTGAAAGACTGTAAAAAAGACAGTACTAAAACTTACGGCATTACTATAGGAAAAATGTTTTATCTATTTTGGTACTTGCAATAAGCTCTGCAAGAATTTCCCCCCCCTCTATGCCAGTAAACCAGAACCATCTAACACCAAATGTAATTAGTTACAAATTGCCTGTTACAACTTAATTAAACTTCCTTGCCTCTCTGCTGCTTAAGCAACATGTAGATTCTTTTATGTACTTGCCAATTAGTGCATGGGGATTCTGCTTTCTAATTGGATAAAAAAGTAATAAACTGAACAGTGTGCTGTTGATATCCAGAATCGACTTTGTTAAAAAAATAGTGGAGACAGGTTTAATGCTTCAAATATTTATCTCAATTGAAATTGATTAAAACAATTTGAGGTTCCATTAGATATAGATACAATCCTTTTGTTAACAAAGTCCATCTGGTCTAAGAAAGAAAATTAAGATTCACTAATTGAAATTTGGAAGCTTTTTTCCAAACATGCATAATTCATACTGACAGAAAACAGAAGCTGCTATTCACCACAAACTGTCAAGTAGATGAATGTTTCATTTAGATGGAATTTAAGATTTCACCCAGCAAGAATCTACAAATGCTTATAGTAAGTCACAGTCTGAGAAAAGAAAATCTGTTCTCTTTTTACTGATGCAGTATTAAAATCTTCTTTTTTTCACTGTGAAGCCATCTTAACCTTAAATGGCACCACATTTGACCTTTCCTGTTGCCAGTACTGGAAGGACCTTTCTAGACCATGAGCGTTATTCAGCTGCGCAATGCTGCAACTTCATTAGCCAGTGATTCTCCTTTTTTAACTTGCATATATTTACAGAATGCTGCTTTTGTGTCAGGATGTAATTCCATTTTATAGGAGGGCTACATTTAAGAATTCCTCTCCTTGGTTACTTTTCTTCCCCCTCGCCCCATACTCTGTCCCTCAAAAAACAATCATCTCAGATCAGATCAGTTATTCAATCTACAAAGTGGTGCCACTAACAGTTGCATTAAAGCTGCTGAGCAGGCTGCAAACTGAGATGAAGACTGGGAAAAAACAGCTGCAGAAAAGATGGGCCAGGAATTTTTAGGTCATTGTAGCCACCATACACTTCACATCATAGGACTATGGCAAGAGGGACATTAGCATAAATCCTCTGCTTCAGGTCTCCACTTAGTCCTGGGACAGCCATGGATGACCTTCTTCTCTTCCAGGTATGGTATTTATCTTTATTCGTCATTTCTGAGCTGCTTCTTTTTTGTCTTGACATCTTTGAAACAGGAATGAAACTATTACTTTTTCCTGAAGAAGGGTAGCAAGTATCTTGTACCAACTCTATTGTTCAATTCAAAAGCATGTTTAGATTTGATGGATCTTTGCCTGCATAAATATCCACAAAATAATGAAAATTTGACCTCCATGGAAGACACTGTCAATTCTATCACTGATTATATTGGTGTTATATTTTGTTACCCATATACCATACTCTGCTCTTGAAAAAAAAATTTCAGATCTGAAACATAGTGGTTATCACATGATGATGGGTGGGGAAGAAACTGGTGAAAGAGATGCTATAATTGGAATTTTCCCTTCTTCTTTACAGTATGCTCTGGATGTATTTTATATCAAGAGAGAGCTTTGCTGAGCTGAGATAAATAATCGCTCAAGTCAGTGTACTCAGGCAAGAAAAAATCAAAGCCAGAGCACTCTCAAGGAAGCACAGGTGTTTTCTGTGAACCACCTGCTTATGAAAACACACAGTAAAGGTAGCAGAAGAGTCCTCTATCAGAAGTGAGGTCTGATTTGATGATAATTCAAAGATGAGAAGAATTATTAGGAAGACAGGTACAAATAAGTACTGTGTAGATTCAGCAAAATCAAGTAACAGAGAGGAAAATAATCCTCCTTCAGTCTACATAGCTACAGTGAGATATAAATGCTCAAAATAAAAAATACAGTGACACTACAGGAGCTGAAGAATAAGATTTCAGCCAGTGGCGATGTGGAAGGTGCCTGACCTAATTCAGGTAGCTGTAGCAGCTGCCCAGCCACATCCACAAAGAATTCCATAGTGGCTAATTTAGCCTATTCCTCAGGTACCTCGTCCCCTCTAGAAAAACTTATCCTATGCTTCCAGGATATCAGAGATTCAAATCTTCTTTTTCCCCCACTTCTGTTGGACTCAAAGGATGGATCCTATATGATCTATCAGTCAGGAAATGTCTTTTTCAGCAGTTTTCTAAGTGGCTATAAATCCAGCCTGACAACCATAAATGTTTTATTTCAGAAATAATAAAACTAAATTAAGAACAGTGATTATTAAAAAAAAAAAGTATATCTTATTTATGAAAACTTCTGATTATTAATAGTTTTGGACTAAAGAGGATAGAACTAATTATCAATAAATATCCTGTTCATGGAGTAACACTTCCTTCAAAACTCAGGTACATTTATAGAGCCCTGAAGAGAAAGCTGGAAGATTGCTCAAAAAATGTGTTGCTCCAGTGAACACAAGGATTTTTCTGCTTTCTCAGCTTGTAATTTTCTCTAGAAAGTGTTATAACCCTTTTATTTTATATATACTGGGCAAAATTCAGAAAGATGTCATCTGAGCTATGTTTTAGATTTCTCTATTGTGACTATTTAAACTATGTAGCTGGTAGCTAGAAAAACAGCATATTTGGTACAATTCACAGATCAGAGCAACAGAGACAGCTTCTCAGCTGGACACTCACATATCCAAATGAGAGATAAGAGGCCCTAACTCAACACAGCCTTTATGTTCTAATTGTATGAGAAATACAGCATCAAGTAGTGGGGACGGAATAAGCCTGTATCCTATGATGCAAGACTCTGGGATTTAAAGTAGGAATTTTTTTTCTTTTTTTCTTTTTTTCTTTTTTTTTTTTTTATTTTTAACTGGTATTGATTATTTCATGTTTTTCAGCCATATTTTGCATTAATGGAAAGATGGTCTGCATGACCTAAAAGCCAGTTACACTCTTCTACTTCTCTGAATAGAAGGATGTTTCCAAGGGAACCACTTGCAGTCCTGTCATCTGGGCTGTAGCCATTTAGCCACTGCTACCTTGAATATATTTGAATATATTTTCTCACTCCTTGCAAATTCCCTGAAAGGTTTCTTTCCTTTGTGCCCTCAGTCTCACTTGCTACCCGCCCACCCTCCTGCTCTTTTTTCAACACTTTCTTGCCAATATGAACTCTACAGCAAAAAGCAAATATAGGTCTTTTCCACCACAAGTGTGTTTTAATTGCCACTGCTGTCATGCTTTGGAAAACCAGAGCTAGATTCCTACTGCAGCCTTAATGAAGTGACAAGTGGCTTAGTACAAAACTGACATCATGGTTAACACCAAGTGGTATTATTAAAGGACTATTCAAATCCAGTTTTCCCACCTTAACTTGTAACTATCAGTCTGAGGTTAATCACCCATTTTTCTTATTTATGTCTTCATGCACTGACCTATTTATAGCTAATATCTGGAAACTCAGCCCCTCCACTTTACAGTAAAAACAAAATAAGTCCAATATTAAAAAATGAAACAGCTAAAGCAGATTTACCAAATAGATACATTCCACTTGGGACACGATTTGAACTCTCAATTTAAATGCTTGATTAAATTTGCACTTTTCACTAGTTGTATACAGACCTGGTAGATGGTCAGGAGGAATGATTTATGATGGGCTTGTCTTTCACAAAATGTATCTTCCCTCTGCTATTTACCCCAGCAGCTTTCCGTAGGAACAGATTTCTTCCAGTAAGCTAGAGTCTAAACATCAGTCCTAAGTATCTCACCAAAGCCCAAGGTGTGACTGGAGTTCTGCTGGATGAGGGTTGTTGTGTATTCCTGCAGAGAGAATGTGCGTTAATACAGCTCACAACAGGCAAAGTCTTTAGCTATTTTTCAGACATGTTATCAGTTATTTCCATACTGGTTTTAAGAAATAAGCCAAAGTGCTTTACAGTTCCCTCAGACAGAAATCATTCATGAGTATCGAGTGGAGATCTGACAGAATAAATTTCTCCATGGTCTTATCTTCAAGAATTGTTAAAGGTCAAATGTTTTTTCATGGTAGCCAGAAAATGAAGTGCCACAACTTACTGACCACATCTTTGTGGCCAAAAGCATCAAAGGCTGGATGAAAAGGATGAAATCCAACTGGACCAATGCAGAGGTTACACTGTAGACATACACATTTGAGTTAGGTCTCTGGAATCCCTTTACATGTACTGTAGAGTTGACCAGAGGACAAAAACTTGCATCACAGTGAATTGCAAATATGTTGTCTCTGCTACAGTTTCTGCTAAGCTGCATCCTAAACCAAAATATTAAGCACGGTGATCATCCTGATTGCAGTTACACCCTTAGAAGTGAGAAAGGCAGCCAAACTTGCAACACCCGTCACAAGCCACTGAAACTCATGCAGTAGGGCTGGTCTTACAAAGAATAAGATCACACTAAGTAAACACTAGGGCTTGCATTGAAAAAAATCTTGCTTTAATATTTACCTTCAGAATCATCAAGTGTTGACCAGATTAATCTGATTTTTTAACAAAGTTTATAGAAAATACTTTAGCAATAAACACCTGTATTGCTAACCATTAGTTGTCTTATTTTAAAATTTAAATCGCAAGCCTTTAAGATCAGTTTCAAATGACACTAGCATTAGTTAATTTATACTTATATTTGGGAGATGCAGTTAATTGGAATAAAGTGAATAGTTTGTAAATAATTTATTGGATGGGAGAATAACTAAAGCACATAAGAAACTTAGAAACTTGAGTCCCTATGAAAAACAATAGAACTTCCATTCCTAAATCTATTCACAGTTTCAGGACATCCTCTCTCCCTTCAGTGATATAATTTTAATAAATAATTTTTAGATTCTATCTATGGCTTATTACCTGATTTTCATATATAACTCTCCAATTTCTTTAGGAGTTTTTGTTTGTTTGCTTGTGAAATATTTTTGCCAGTATTTACCATACTAAATTGAAGTTACTTGATTAGATTTCTGCTTATTGGGAGAATTACTTCTGTTTAATTGTTTGTGCATTGCAAACAGAATGGCTGATATGGTACAAGACAGAAAATAGATCTTAACCAAAGTTAAACACTTGAAAAAGAGCTACTAAGCACACAAAACTGAAGAAATGCTCAATAATGCACTTTGTTTGTAATATTCACCCTGCGTAGTAAGAACTGAGGAGAGCGTGACGTATTTAGTGTAAACCATGAGATGATTCCAGTATTCCAAAAAAAAAAACCAACACTGATAATTCCTCAACTCTACCTTTCACAACTAGGAATAACTTATTAATGGTACTTCTTAGGTAGGCAATACTTAGTCCATAATTAGGGCCTCAAAACATAATAAACTAAATGGCATGCAAACAGAGCAGAGCTCCATGAGGCATTTACGTTGCCTTGTAACGAAAGGTCATTTCATAGGAAGGGAGCTGCTTTTAGATAATATAAACTAAGGTTGTACCTCTTTCAGCCTGGAAAAGGCAGAATAGGTTTTTCTACGGACACCTCAGGTAAACTTTAAATAAGTAGAACAGTAAATGTCCAGGGTATTGGTCAATAATATTCTCTTAGCCATAAGTGGTCAGAACCTTGATTTCTTGAAGGCATCTTGTCTTACAAATAATTTTAAACTTCTCTGAAGTGCAGTAGGCTAGACGGTGTGATTTTATCTACTCTTGGAATAATTATTTATGTAGGATAACTTCTGTAAAATGTTGGATGATCTTGGTTGTCATATGATTCTGTGCTGTCCTTTGTAGAGAGAGCTCTCCTTTTTTCTCCAGGAGAAAGAAAAAAGATATTCAGAGCATTATCAGACTACCACACTGCACTTTGCGATTAAGACACCCAGGAATTAAAGGCAAAGGCAGAATGGATAATGTGAGCTAAATTTTCAGTTGACAAAAATATACCTCTGTTTGTTTGCAGAGAGACCACTAGCATGTATCAGCACATATGACCAGAAGACTGGAATTTTAATGTTCCGTAATAATTTAAGTTTGTGAATTGATGTGCAAATGTCTGTGTCAACAATATATGATTACTTCCAGACCTGAATCCAAGACAGTGAAGCAGAACTCAGCAGTCTATCAATACTATTCCATTATTTCAATGACTTTGCATGTGGTACCCCAGAAAAACTCCCATGGTCTTACAATTCCCATTTCACCTCAATGAGCTGCAGATTATAAGTAAAGAGAGAAATAATATTAAGTAAATTTTATAAATATAATCAACCATGATAGCAAAGCATGGTGGAAACAGGAAAATCACAAAGGTCACTGTATCAATGATCTGCATTACAAAGCAGTGAGTAATATAATGCTTCACATTAACTTCCAACCAGATTTAGTGAAATCTGAAAACTTGCAGATAGATTCACAGGAGTTGTGAGTGATAACACAATTTTTAGGTTCCTTCATTTGCTTCATATTTTTTGCCTGTGAGCTGAACACTATCTTACTGTGACCCTGTCCTTACCTTAAATATCATGTGCAAATATCTATATGTGAGCCCCAGTAAAGCCAAATTCCAGGTCAGATTGTACTGGATGCTACTGCTGCACTTCATACGCTGAGGAATCCATGGAGATGGTTGTATACACTTCATTAAGGTGCTGTGGTTATAGAAGGTACATACATTCTTTTAAGGTGCTGTGACGCTTGTTATGACTTTTTAAAACCAAATACATAAAGATCAGCACTACAGACTGTATTGTGCAGAGTACAAAGCTGTCATGGCACAGCACCTGATGGGTCTAAACCTCATCATAGCAAAAGAAGGGTAAGACTGCTTTCCAGCTTGCAAGATCAGGCCTTGCAGAAGGCACTCTATAAATGGATTATTAACCCTAAATAGTTAACTATATTAATACCAGTTCCCACTCTTTTGTTAGGTATCAGGCTGTCAACAGATTAAATCTGAATACTTAGCAGGGGACCTGTGAGTCAGTTCTCAAGAGTTTTAGTATTTACCAAGCTGGAGTGAATGGAGCTGCCAGCGTGCCTAGATGTGGCCGACCTCAAGTCATCATTGCTGTGGCCTGAAGATGGGAGGAACTAGAGAGTAGAGTCAGGAAAAGAGTAGCAGACGCAGCTGACTGCAATGCTCTTGTTTACATAAAGATTCTGAAAGAAGCGTTAAGGTAGAAGAAAGAGCAACATTCCCTGCGCTGGTGTGAGTGACATCCATTGGAATCTGCGAAATGATCTAAGTCTAGGTCTTAATGTGCAAGAGTGCCAATCTAGTGTAGCCACATATTGCTGCTAATTGGGATCCTTCAGCTCTGAAGGCTGTTAGACCAAATAAAAGCAGAAAAAACAGTCTTCTAGACTGGATCAAGTTATTAGACATTGTCCTTGTAAGTAATTATACATATAATGACAAAAAAATCTTGCACAAGCTGCTTAGCCCTCTTCAGTCTAAATTCTGACAAACTATGCTAAATTTTCACTAAATTTAGTACAATTTTAGTTCAAATACTTTAAAAAAACCTCCTCACTCTGGGCACTTGTTTTCCTCTTTTAAATGCAGTCAGTTCAACAGTGTTAGACAAACTGTCCCCATCAAAGGAATATAAAGATCACAAATAATTTCTTTCTAACTGGCAACAAAGTAAAGGTGGCAAATGAACCAAGTGTCACTTACTTGTTAGTGAATGAATGGGGTGATTCCTTCCTACATTCCAGACTATATCATTAAGCCAGATAAAATTAAAAAAAACCAAAGGCAGTGTCCATGTTTACTCTGAAAATGTCAGCTTTATTCTGTTTCTGTCATACTGAGTGTGTCTTATTTCTCAGTTAAAATCTAGGGGAATAATCTGTTGTCATTTCAACTATTTATTTTGCTTTCTTATGTTTGTAAATAAGAATGAAGCTTCACATGGATAAATTAATAAAGTCCCAAGCCCTGATTCGATTTCCTCAAGGCTTTATTACTGCAATGTAGCTGGGCATATTACAAGATAGAACATTCATGGAGAGTCCAGCATTATTAGCTAGTCTGAAAATATCATGTATATTCATAATATTTCTTTCTTCAGCTTCAGCCAAGTACAGAAGCACAAGACTATTTCTGTAATGTGGACAGTTTTAATCAGCCTAATGAAACGATGAGGCTTAACTCCATTTCAGTTTCAGAGTCCTGCTTCCATGTGGTATGTGCAGGGATGGTCTTGGGTTCTGCTGCCTTGCAGACGTAAGGAGAGATGACGTGGTAGTGTCCTATGTCTCTGGGCTTCTGTAGGACCAGCTCATCTCCAAGCGGATTACATACCCCTTTTGCTGAACGCAGCAGTCCCAACAGACGTTTCCCTGGCTACCCAGGCATGAATATCTGAGAATGTATGAATAACTGGCTGTACCCCTGTACAGCCTGGCAACGTTCCTGCTTGAAGGGCCAGAACTGGTTAGCAGGGGGTTGAGCAACATGAATTTGCCTTACTGAAATAATGACATGTTTTCTTACTTAAAAGCAAAAATAAAACCTGTTCATTTTACCCAACAAGAGAGGCATTTGTGTTCAGTAAAGACATAAAGATTTTTTGTCATAGCCATTGCAATGCTGTGAAACGTTTGTTCAGCTGCCGATGCCCTACCATCGTTTCATAAAATTCCTCTATTTAGTCGCTAACCAGTAACTGCAGTAACAATTAAGCATGTTCCTTTCAGCTGGATAATTAAATGCCAAAAAACCTCACCACTCAATATGTAATTCACTCAACATCTTGTTGTTTGAAGGGACTAGTGTTCACAGATAGGATGGATTGAATTCCTAACAACATCTGGCATGAGCAATGGACTTGGCTGTCTCAGTAATAGCATTACATTCATGGTAGGAATGACAGCTAAATGTAGAGAGATGGATGGGCCTTTTCTCTGAAGTGGCAGATTCATGGTTGTAGCCTAATGAATCAGTATGTTGTAACCCCTGGCCATGTACATACTGGCCTGTTGGTAGTGACACGCTGCATCAGGAGGTCCAGAGTAAATTGTAGTTGTCAGATCTAATGGAGAAGGATGCTGGCTTATAAATTACTGGGAAAGCCGAGTATAGTTTCCATTCCAATAATCTGGATCAAAACACTTCCCAATCGCCTTGGTCAATTTATTCTGTCACTTAATTAAACAAAAAGTATTACAAGTCTCCACAGCAAAGGACAAAAGGAGACTCTTTAACCTTGGAAAAAAACAAATCTAGACATTAGGTCTCAAGTAAAGTTTCTTTTTTTCATAGAATCTGAGTTTATAGCAGATGTAGAGCACCTACGTGTTTTAATGTTCCTGGAAGTCCTAATTTTGTAATGTTTTTTCTACATTGAAACCAGTGAGAATGAAGGATGCTCAGTGCAAGCCAGGCTTTTGACAGCACCCTACAATCAGACACAAAAAACCCTACTTAAAAATAATAATATTTCTAACATCCAAATGGATTAGACAATGATCCAACTCCTCAAGAAACAGTGTTGCAATTAATAAACTAAAAAGAGTATTTGCTGGTTCTCTATATGCTTCTGATAGATTGAGAGTGGGGGAAGGGAATACAGATAAAATATCAACAAAAGGGAAGAGGGTTTTGGTTTTTTGTTTGTTTTGGTTTTGTTGTGGTTTTTTTTTTAATTGTCTTCTGCTTAGCAATTAACTGTAAGTGGTTGCTGGATGGCTTTTTCAGGACTCCAAGGACACAGAAGAGAAATAATAGATGTTTCGAATGTACACTATTGACACTTATCAATATGATCCCTTCCACCTTTTCATAAATTGCACTACATTAATTAGCTGAAGTCTAGAAGGAATGATGCCTGAGTAGTCTGGGCTGAACAGCCTTGTCCCCTGAGAAATTAATCTGGTATATATGTGTCCATTATTAGCATTTTCCTGCCTCACTGAAATATATTGTGCTGAACTGTGAAATACCTAAAGCAGAAGCCATTATGCTGCAGACCATAATATATTCTGCAAAGCTCCAAAGAGTACATTTTAACCAGTCCTGGGTTTGAACAAATTTTTTTGTGTCTGCTGTTAATGTGTGATGATTCAACTCTGCCCCTTCGTTTCTCTGTCTCTAAGCACTTAAAAGCATGATGATTTGTCTCAGGAGAAAAGTTGTTTCCTGATGACATATATTTATTTATTAAGGAAATGCACATAAGCTCTTCAGCAATACAGAAGCTGTTTTCAGGAGAACTCCCAAATCAAGATAAATTAATTAACAACTGCATTTTGCCACAGAAACTGTAATGTGAGCAATGTATTTTCAAGAGAGACAGGACTGTGTTTTAGGTTCACTAGTGACACGTCCTTTAGGACACAGTCCTGTAACAGCATTTATTTTATAAATTGTTAAGTTGTGCGTAAATATGTCTTTGTCCATAGGGAAATTTTATTCTTACTTATAACCTGAAATTGCACATTGCAACTCTTGTGAAACTGCCAGAGGTATTAATTACAGACATGCACTCACATTTGTACCGGTTGCTATTTTTTATTACTGTTAGTTAGACTGTACTGCATAGTTATTCACTCCAGCAGTACTAAATGGTCCAAGCAACGGGGATTCTTGTGTTTTGCAGCTGTAGTCTGGGAGCCGCGAAGTAGCAGAGCCAGAGACTGCTTTTATTTTTTTTACAAACCAGGCCTGTTAGATTGTAAGAATATTGCACAGGGTCTTCTTAGAGAGACTTGTCTTTGCACAGTGCCTGAAACAAGTCTGTTAATTGTTGAGGAAAACCAAAAGTAAATAAGAAATATTAGTTAATAATCTATCTAATAATGGAAAAAACATATATAAACATCAAATCTGATGTCATGACAGCTGGTTTAATAATGGATTTTCCCTGTGTTGGAAAAAAATTTACGATACTTTCGGAACCGAAGGTATAATTTTTAAAGAAATGTTATATATGTCCACCATCAGATAAAAATGTTTTATTCTGAACACATTTTTAAAATAAAACAGATTTCTGAAGGAAAAATTTATTTCAAGTAAAAATACAAACTCACTCTTTCTGGTTGGGCCAGAAAAGCTTCATTTCTTCTCTCTCTTTTCTTAAACCAATGAAAATGTTTTGTCAAAATCCAAAATAATTTTGCAAAACATCATTTTTCCATATAAAAGGCTTCGACAAATATACGCTGTATTTCCACCTTTTACAAGCGTAACGATGAGTGAATTCTTTTGGTTGTCACTGAGTTTCTGGCGGGAGCTAATGGAAGCACAAGCTCTCCTGGCAGGCTACGTGAAATGGTAAGGGTCCCACTGACTCTACCATGAGTGTTATCACAGTGGAGTTTTTCTCGCCCTGTCTCTGACACTTACAAAGCTGATGGTTCTGAACTCTGCCCAGGTCTGGATAGAAATGGGAACAGATTTGTCACAGGACATTCTCGACATGGAGTGAAACAGCTGGAGAATTCTCTTCTCAGTGTGGCTGGCCAGGGGCCAGATTAAAAACATACTTTAAAAACATGCTTTAAAAACGTACTTTCTGATGCATCTGTTCTCACAGATTTTTGAGAAGGATGGAGGTAAGACACTGACCCGTGGATGGAGTAATTTGAGCTGTTCCCACTGAAAGGACTGGTGGAATTTCAGGATTAGTTGCAGGTTCAGCCTGCAATTTTCAAAGTGGCCTGCAGACTTAACTTGCTAAATTCCGTATTTCATAAAGCATCTTTAGAAATATCATCAAGTCTGTTTTTTTTTAAAAAGTTTGACGCTCAATAACTAGAGGCAAGTTGTTGAAAAACAACAAGTAATACTGATAGAAAGGTACAAGATGCACCTCAGCACAGAAAGCTCCGTTCACCATCCTCTCATGAATGAAGCTACAAAAGATGGGTTCGTACGGTGTGTGGTCCTCAGCTTCAGCAACTGGGAGCGATGGCAGCTGCATAAAGGAACAGACCAGTATCCACGGGCCTGAACTCAGGTCACTGCCCTGTAACGGGAGCTGGAAAGTCAGAAGATAGAAAATCTGCGATTCTAAGTGGAACATTATTGAAATGCATTTATTATTTATTAAAGTGAAATGGTTAATGAGGGACATGTGCCCTGACTTTACGCTGGCACAGTACAAAATATTGGCCACGGGTGGGTGGGGGATGGCGAAAACCTACAAGATTTAAAACCCACTTCAAAGCATGCACTGCCAAGAAGTTTAGCCTTAATTAATACTGTTTCATGATTAACATTTTAAAAGAGTAGCAAACACAGTAAGGAAGAATGCACAAGCAGTTGTGACATTTAAGGAAGCATTTCTCTTTTTTTTAATTAAAGTGGTGTTAATATGAAAAGTGGTTAAATAGATGATCATCATTTGCAAACTACAGAGGCAATAGTATTTTAACTTTTTTCTAAAGCTGATCTGAGTTCACCAGTCCATTTTCTTTTCCTAATCCTTGAAGTGGATTTTTGAAATATGCTATGGAATGGCATCTTGGATTATGCTAATTGAGATTTTTTAGTTTATTGAAAATGTCACTTCATAGAAATCAAACAAATTAGAGCACAGAAGCACACTAAACTTCTGGAGAGCTTACATTAGGTGACAAGAGGGAAACAATGCCTGGAACAGAGAGATAGTGAAGGAAACACTGAGTTTCAGGTGGAAACCTTAGTCTGAAGTTTGTTGTACAATTACTAAATTTAGCACCTAAATGAGTTCCAGGAACAGGAGACATCCTGAGATGATACCTCCAAACCATTTTCCCACTGTAGCAAAATGGGAATTGTTTCCTCTTACATCTAAATAGCTTTTCTTATGCAATTTTTTATTTGTATCCTTCTGTATTGTCAATCATCTCTCCTGCACGTTTTAGGAAATCATGAAAGTTTTTGATGACAGAGTAATGTTGTTCTGAATTTGACCAGACTCTAAAGAAATTTGGAAGCTAGTTTCTGAGCTCTTGTGAGAAACAAAATATTCCACTGATGTGTTGAAGAAATTTAATGAAAGAAGGTCTGTCTTTATCTTTCCTTTAAAATACACTTTATACGCTTAAGTCATCTACTAATCTACAAGTAAAACTTCTGGCCTGCTAAGGTTTTCAGGAGGAGAAATGTAATTTCTCTT
Organism: Aramus guarauna; assembly: GCA_013400195.1. Classification (NCBI taxonomy): domain Eukaryota; kingdom Metazoa; phylum Chordata; class Aves; order Gruiformes; family Aramidae; genus Aramus; species Aramus guarauna. The sequence goes on along the minus strand of VXBL01004884.1, from coordinate 1,943,011 downwards.
ATTTGAATGAAGGAACATATCTTCTGAAAAAAAAGATACTAATATAATTGCCTTCGCTGAAGAAGAATTTTATGTTCTTTCTTTCTTTTTTTTTCTTTATTTCCAAAAGAAAACATTTAGATGTGAAAGTTAATTTGTTGCTTTAATTATGAGACTAGATTCAGCGTACTTCAATTCTGTATTTTGCCCTTTGATTTAATATTAGATACCATGCAGAATTACAACATGTTCCAATTTAATTAGGAGTGGCATCTCTTATTGCAATGCCAGCAACATTTTCAAACAAATACCTTCTCCTGCAGTCTTTTGTGTGCAATTAGCTGAAAGCTACAGAGGGAGACCTCGTATCCCATGGTGTTCTGAGAGAAAACTCTGTGCCATTGAAGGGTGCATTCAGTTTTTTCTTCTGTCACCGAGAAAGCCTTTACTAGAGGAAAAACAGGTAGTACAAATTTCTATTCTAATAATGGGTGGAGTTGTAATTGCAACAATTTATTTTTAACAGATGCCACAAGGGAAGACTATATGTGAGCAGCAAAATGCTTTAAATCATGTTTCCACTACAAGTCTTTCATTTTCAAAGGAAAAAATTGCCAAGTATCTCCCTGAATTAACTTTTCTAACGTATCATTGCTTGTCACAGTCTTTCAGGTGCTTCACCACAACATGGTTTAACTCAATACTCACAAGGCCGCCTTAGTCTCCTTTACTTTTTTCCACTTTTCCCTTGGGTACCGCCGCTATCAAGATGCCAGCCTGTTTCTGGGAATTGTTTGTACCTAAAGCATAGGTGTCTACTTTAGACTTAGCTGCATTATCCTCATGTCTACTCCAGGTTAACCTGCGGCTGTCAACTGCTTAAATACAGCCATGCAGTTCTGTTTGAGATGGCTAGGGTATCACAGACACACACCCAGGGCTGGCAGACACCGTGTAAGATTTTGGGGCAGACATGCTTCATGCTGGACCAACAGCCGAAGTTTGGCTTCACAAGCGATGAATTCTAACCATAGCGAGTGAGCCAAAGATTTTACCAAAGCTGGGGGAGAAAGTTGTTTTCCTTCTTTCTTTCATATTGTTTCATCACAGTAAACGTGGGGTTTGCTGTCAAGTTACAATTCATAAGGAAAGATCTAGAACAGTGTGTATGCAATACCCTTATCCTGTGTTAGTATACTCAGGCACAGCACGCAAGGATGTATGCAAGATCATATATATGCAGTTCATCTTGCCTGACTGTTGCTTACTGGCAGGAATAAACTCTCTTTTCCACACAGATCACTAATTACAAGTACTTTTACACTTGTTTGATCCCATGTTATGAAGATATGGGTTAAACTCTCAGCAACATCTACAGAAAGTTTCATCAAAGAAGTGCTGAGTGCCTTGTCTCACCGAATTCAGCAGTCCATTTCAGAGGTCCATACTGGAGGTTCTTTTGGTCTTTTTTCATACTTTGACAAGGCTGCAAGAAAGTATAAGAATCTTCTAAGCAGCGTATTTTGCAGAGCGATTATTTCACCATCTATGTTCCTAAGGATTCATTCTTCACTTACACAGACCGAATTCCCCATCTTTGTTCACAAAGGGAACACTGTCAGAGGGCAATGTCTCCATGCTGTCACTAATTTCAAGTGGCTCCCATCTGAGCAGAATCTAGTTGTCAGCTCTGACTTCAGTGGGTTGATGTGATAGGAACTTAGCACCTTTCCAGATATCGCTTGATATTTTCTGGCCTTGTATGCTTTTCTTTAGCCAGGAATGTCTAATCACTGTTTAAAAACTAACCATAATGAAGTTTTAATGAATTTTGAACCTCATTAGTCAAAAGTAAACAAAGATTTCCTCTCAGAAAGACCTCTTTTCCCCAACAACTACTTCTAATCCAAGTAAATTAATTTTCCAGTCTTTACTTTTAATCCATTCTGGAATCTTAAAATTAATTTTCTCTTTAATATAACTTTAAATTGGCTTTTTCCTTTCTAACTCCCCGGACAACCACTATGTCAGCCAACTTGGTCATACATAATAAATTTTTATATTAGTCTTGGTAATGGGGGAGTCCTTCAGCACCCCTCTTCCTTAGAGCAAAAGAAAATACACAAAAGTGTGCCAAAACACAGACTGTGCTGCAGAGGTGCTGACATCTATAAACACAAACAGAAGAAAGGTAAAAAACCAGAAGTGAAGTGAGCAAAGTGGCTTTGGGGAAGCTGAGGGTGTTAGCTTAATGTAGCAAAGGTTTAAGAGCTTCAAATTATAGAAATGCAGAGGGGAAAGTAAACAGGAGAAAGGTGTTGTGAAAATAAAAGGGACTGTGCTGAGAAGGAGACATGGAAAGGACACTGCAAGGAAGTGTAAAAAAAAAAGTGTGGAACAAAAATTATCTGGAGAATCTTATCCTGTACAGTAATTTATAAAGACAGAGGCTGATTTCCTTCTGTACTCTTCTGGTTTTGCAAATACGTTCCGGTGAGGTCAAGTGACTGTAAAACAAGATGTCCTTGCCCTGCTGTTCCCACTCCAGCTAAGCAAACCCAGCCCCATTCAGCAGTTGAGTGGGAAATACAGAGGTGGGATCTGGTTTCAATCTGACACATTATCTACACCACAGCTCTGGGGTGTTGAGAGAATGAGAGGCTGTAGGACTGGACAGCAAGGAGCTGAAGCAAGAATTAAAGAAACCTAAACTAGATACAACTTAAAACTGGGGAAAGCAAAAGCCGGTATCAGGATTTCCTACCACTGTTTGTGTGGTCGTGTTTTAAGATTTCCGGTGACAAACCAGGCACAAAGAAAGCTTCAGGTCTGAAGAGCGATTGGGCTATATGACAAGAGCAAAATCTTAATACAAATTAATGCTAATATGTTTAAAATTGTAAAACTTAAACTCAGCATGAATTAATTTCATGGTCATTGGGGAAATTAGAACTACTTAGACAGTTCTTCACTGTATCACAATATACTGTGTAGGCACACTTCGATAAAAAGATGACAAAACCCAAAAATAAAACAAGACAATGATAAAAAAAATACCACCACAGTGGACTGATTTAAAGGTAAGAAAAGGAGGTTGGGAACAAATTGTTATTTCCCACACTTGAAGGGAAGTGCTACAGGTAGTTTGCTATTGACCATATTCCTAAAAGGTCTGGAGAAGGAGGTGAGCTGCAAAATGACAGTTTGCTGATGACACCAAGTTGTTCAGGGTAGTAAGAATGAAGGCAGACTATGAAGAAATCCGTAGAAATACTCAGTGTCACCTAAGTGACAGATTAAATGCAATGCAGATAAACATGATGCACATAAAAAAACAAAAATAAAAAAAAAAAATTGGCAGCTGCACACATAAAATTATTTTTTCTAAGCAGATCATTACAATTCAGGAGTAAAACCTGGCTGTATGATAGATCATCCCATAAAAATATCAATGTAGTACTTAAAAGAAAATGTAACAAATTATTGGAAAAGGGACAGCAAACAAAACAGTGTCATGTGTTTGCCCACACCTTGAACACTATATGCATCTCAAAAAACATTTATCAGAACCAGAAAAGATCCAGAGAAGAACAAAAAGTGTGTTTAAAGGTATAAAACAGATTTTGTAAAAGGAGTGATTAAAAGATTGTAGGAAAAGGAAAAAAAAAAAAAAAAAAAAAAAAAAGAGAGACTACAAAGCTCTACAAAATCTTGAATGGCATGGAGACCAATACACATGGGTGGATATTCACTGTGTCATCCTCCAGAAGACCCAGAAGCCATCAGAGGAACCTGGTGGGATCAGTGCTCTACAAGAATGAAAGGTGGTCATTCTTCTCACAGGGAATGGTAGACTTTTGGGATTCCTTACCAAGGGATACTGAGGGTACAGAAAGCTTATGTGTCCTTAAAGGGAAACTGGACTAGACAAGAAATTCCTTGAGGTTTATAAGTAGACAAACCACCTTACTGTCAGGAAATCACTTGACTTGAAAATAGCTGAAGAATGATTTTTTATGTATTTGTTTTGTCTTTATTCTTATCAAGCCAACCACTATCCAAGCGAAATACAGAGCTAGACAAATCTTTGGTCTGAAACACAATAGCATGTCTTATGCCCACATAGTTTTATAAACATCTGATCAATTTGAGCTAAAAAGCATGGTAACTTACTATTTGTGTTACACTAAAACTGAATGATCGAAATCACGTCAGGGTATCGTGCATTAATGATCCTAAGTAACTTTGACACTTCTAAAAAGATACTCAACCCCAAAACTTCAGACATGTGATAATTCATCTCAAACTGTTAACTATCTGGGGCCGAGTTTTGTCAGCACCACTGTCAGCACAGTCTGTGTGCAGGCTGATTATGTAAACACTGGGAAACGTATATTTTTAGCTACCTTTCCAGCTGCTGCTGCTATTGTTAGGATTTTGGGTTTGGTTTGTTGTTTTTGCTTTGGGTTTTTTTTGTTTTTTTTCTGGCAGATGACAATGATAAGTTACTTGTGCTAGGAAGTGCTGCATTTCAATACTAGGAAGAGCTAGTTAATATATATTAAAAAAAAAAAAAGAAGAAATATTTACATCATTCTCTTTCAAAGGAGAAAAGTGGCATAAATGTTGAGATACTATAGGACCTTAGATTTAGCTACAGGTAGATACACTTATTGGATTAATAGCAATGGTGACAGGTAATTTACTCTCAGCAAATAAATGTATCAATAGTAATACCAAGTAGATTTTTTTTCCTCAACCCCACATATGCTGAATTCTAGGCAAAAATTATTTTGCTGATCACTAAGGCCCAGGCTCAGAGCACATAGCAAGACTTCTACTACCCCTGTATGAATTTCTAATCAGGAAACCTATGAGCCAAAGCCTGTGACAGTATCTGTGCTTTCTGTAAAACACACAAGCGATTCCTGGACCTTCACATGCAGATGTCCAGATCATATATAGAAAGCAAGCAAAAATAAGCAAAATATCAGGTTTTTCAAAATCAACATAGCTATTTATTTTCTAATCATAATAAGAAATATTCTTTTTCAATTTAATTAACTTATTACTCATTTTCTGAAAAAATAGTCTTGACATTCCTATTTTGTAAAACACTTCAAAAAATACTCAACAAACATTGTTTGTAACTACAAGTATTGTGGTGAACAGTTCACCAACAGACCTGCACATTATTCAAAGCACAGCATTTAAAGCAAGACATGTATTTCTGGCAATTCATTCCCAACGGAAATTTTTAGGGATAATTTTTAAGGGCAGGTAAAGTAGGCTACCATGAAGAAATGCAAGATATGGCAGTAAAAATACATATTTTTAAATGCAATTTGCTGAAATTAGAGATCACAGGCAAGAAATGTTTCCTAGCTAAAATTGTCAAACTGGCAACAGTGATGAGTCTAATTTTCTTAGTATTTTATTGGAAAGCAATGGAGACTGGGGGCAGAAAAAAATCCTCTAACTCTAAAACTACACAGGAGTCAAAGTCAATTTGTATTTTATACATGAAGTGAAAAGTAGGACAAGTCATATAAGTCCACATAAACTTATGCAACTTGTGAAAAGAAGGCTTTATTTTTGAAATTAATGTTCTTTTTTCCCTAACCTTTTCTTTAAAACTACCGTAATGCCACTAAATTAATTTTCCATTCTAGCATTCTTCATCATGTTCTAATCTTCTCTGGCATCTGAAACGTGATTTCTTATCAGCAAAACTAACTTATCTTTCTCCCTCTAGTCCTGTGAAAATATTTAAGGATCTAAATCTATGTAACCTCGTGTCTGAATTACGCTGGACAAGGTTTATTTTATTAAAATAAGGAAGAAGGAGTAAGAAGTAAAATACTCTAATGAAGTGGCAGAATTCTCTATTCTCACTTCAGAGCACACTGCTCAGCAGCTTGAGAAATCTTGACAGAGAATTTACTTCAGATTACCACTCTACACTTTCTGTTCAATTTTCTGGGCAGAAAAAATATATTTACTGTCTTTCCTAATAAACTCTCAAAGAATCCCTCAGATTCATGAAGATACCTGACCAAATTTTTTTTTATTTAATTTCCTTAAAAGCTCTTGAACAAATAAATTCTTGTAATCCAGCCATGTTCTAGCCACTGTTCATTCTGGGTTTGTCACTGCAAAATTTCTTTTACAGAAGAGAGATTTTTTGCAATTTTCTACATAGTACATCTACGTGATGTAGTGAAATGTGTATATGTATGGACCACAGTTCACTGTAATATAATGCCAGTTTGCCTGACATTTGACACAAAAGATTACACTATGCAAGAGACCTGGTTACTTGGGATACGGAGAAAGCTGATGTACTCCAAGACTTTTTGCTTCAGTCTTCACCAGAAAGTGCTCTAGCCACACCACTCAAGTGGCAGAAAGCAAAAGCAAGGACTGGGAGAATGAAGAACTGCCCACCGTAGAAGTTCAGGTTGAAGACCATCTAAGGAACCTGAAGGTGCACAAACCCATGGGACCTGATAAGATGCATCCACAGGCCCTGAGGGAACTGGCAGATGAAGTTATTAAGCCACTATCCATCATATTTGAGAAGTTGTGGTAGTCCAGTGAAGTTCGCACTGACTAGCAAAAGGGAAGCATAACCTCCATTTTTAGACAGGGAAAAAAGAAAATCCCAGGGAACTACAGGACAATCAGTCTTACCTCTGTTCCCAGCAAGATCATGGAGCAGACCCTCCTGGAAACTACACTCAGGCACATGGAAAATAAGGAGGTGGTTGGTGACAGCCAACATGGCTTCACTGAGGGCAAATCGTGCCTGACAAATTTGATGGCCTTCTATGATGGAGTTACAGCATTGGTGGATAAGGGAAGAGTGACAGACGTCATCTACCTGGACTTGTGCAAAGCATGTGACACTGAGCAGCACAACATCCTGATCTCTAAATTGGAGAGACAGAAATTTGACAGATGGACCACTCAGTAGATAAGGAATTGGCTGGATGGTCGCAGTCAAAGAGTTGTGGTCATTGGATCAGTGGAGACCAGTGTCAAGTGGCGTTCCTCAGGGGTCAGTATTGGGACCGGCACTGTTTAACATCTTTGCCAGCGACATGGACAGTGGGATTGAGTGCACCCTCCGCAAGTTTGCTAACAACATCAAGCTGTGTGGTGCGATCAACACACTAGAGGGAAGGGATGCCATCCAGAGGGACCTTGACAGGCTTGAG
>VXBL01004884.1:1918182-1935244 GCA_013400195.1 Aramus guarauna | reverse complement strand
ATGGTATGGAATATCCCTTTGGTCAGTCTGGGTCAGCTGTCCTGGCTGTGTTCCCTCCCAGCTTCTTGGACACCTCCCACCTTCTTGTTGGCAGCCCAGTATGAGAAGCTGAAAAGTCCTTGATTGCTTGGCAACAACTGAAAACATCAGTGTGTTATCAACATTATTCTCATTCTAAATCCAAACCACAGCACTATACCAGCTGCTAGGAAGAAAATTAACTCTATCCCTGCTGAAACAAGGACAATAAGATATTAGGAAGAAATTCTTTACTTTGAGGGTGGTAAGACACTCGAACAGGTTGCCCAGAGAAGTTGTTGATACCCCATCCTTGGAGGTGTTCAAGGCCAGGTTGGATGAGGCTTTGGGCAACCTGGTCTGGTGGAGGGTGTCCCTGCCCATGGCAGGGGGGTTGGAACTAGATGATCTTTAAGGTCCTTCCAGCCCAGGACATTCTGGATTCTATGAAATGTTTACATTTTAAATTTGGGGTGTGGCGTGTGTGCGCTCAAATCAAGTGCAACTGTTCAAATTTTCTTATATTGAAAGCAAAATGGTGTTCAGAAATCAAAATCAGTAGAAATCAGCAGAAAGACCACAGGAATAAGGAGAAGCACTTCCATGCTGAGGCCCTGCAAATGTACATCATCTTTCTCCTTTCTCTGTGGACTAGAATAAGTGAAATTGTGTAACCTTTAGTATTTTACAACATTATTTTCCTCCCTTGTCAGTGGCAGGAAACAAAATTGTGATATAACTCTCTGCACTCAATGCTTAGGGGTAAGAGAATTCAAAGAGTACCTGTGCAAGAGTAATTTAACTGTAGCATTTACACTGTGGTAACAAGCAAACAACAAGGTGAAGACTACCTCAATTATGTGTGTGTTGCATGGAACCGCGAGAGTGGTTTGTAGTTTTTTATCTATGTTAGGTAGCATCTGAGAAGCACAAATGTACTAGGAGGAGGGAGCATGGACAAAAAAATTTGCAATTTACTGAAAAGTGAAACTATCTTTAAATAAAAAACTTTCTATAATGAAGATACATTTTTTCTTTTTTAATTGAACACTTCCATCCTAATTGATAGAAAAAGCTTTAGTGATTAGATAGCCATTCGATTACTTTTCCAAAGTCAGATTGCAGTATTTCTTTTGGCTTTTCTTCACAACTTCACATCCATTAGATATCATAATGGGAGAAGCTTTAATTTTGGGTAAAAATGTGAAAATATGCTTAGCCTGTACATCTAAGAGTAGAAATTGTTGCTGGATTTAGAACTGTGTAACATCAATGTGTTACAGCAATACAAATTACACTCAGGAACAATCATACCAATTTAACTTTTTCAGTCTCATCAAGTTCTCTTTATTATCTGCTGTGTCTATAAGTTAGTTAACATATTTTCAGTTTGCATGATATGCCTTGATTTTAACAGCATCAAAATCCTGGGCTAATAAAATAGAAAAAAAATACTGGCTATATTAGTAACAAGAAAGTAATACATTGTGAACTATACTGATTAAACATACAGATGCTATACATATACCAAACTCAGAAATGAAGTAGAAGTTGGAAAAATAATGCTCTCCATTTCACAGAAGGAAGTTCAGCACACTCTCAGCAGATTATGGCATGGTATGGCAATTCATTTACACAGTGGCTTTGTTGACATAGTATAGTCTGAACTCTTTTGAATACAGAACTATTATGTGCATGAATTAGATTTGGGTGAATAACTGTCCTGCCCAATCCCTTTGCCTATCTGTATGACTGATTATCTTTTTTCTTTTTTAAATCATTTTAGTACACTTTCCCACCATTCACTACTTGTAAAATAATTACACAGTTCATTTCTACATTCCAAAACTACAGGTCACTATAATGTCTGAGTATGTATCATATGACCTCAAAAACTCAGACATGTGTAATATTTTCTACAGCTACCACAATCAAATAACCTTCCAGATTCTGGTTTTAAGTATCAAAAATTAATAAAATATTAATTCAACTTCAGTTTTCAATGCATATTGAAATGCTGCCAACAATTACATTGCTTTGGGAACGCATTCAGAACGGAAATTACTATTGCAGATTTGTTTGAAAAATAAACCCTGAGCCAAAAGCTGCAGACTTCATTACACAAGTCTACAAAAGTGTGTGATTATTTTCCTCTCCATCCTCCTCGGAGTTCTCACTATGCAGATCTTCAGCACATATTTAACACAATATTATATTAATCCATTTTTGTCTTATTTCTCCATAACAAAATTAACCTGTGTTACAGAGACACAACACTGCAACATACCACACCAGGTACGAAGAAAGCAAGATGGTACCACACATAGAGCAAACAAACCATCTGCTATTTTAGCAAAGATTCTAATGGCTAACCATACGTATTTTTGCAACAAAATACAACTCTATACATTTTTCATATATTTCATTTTGTCTTTTGTATTCTATGTTAAAACAGTCCTCTACAGACTTCAAGGCTATAAGAAAATTTCAAGAGGTGGAAAAGAGACACTGTGCAACCTACTCAGGAATAATGGGGCAAGAACCAAGTAGGCAGTCTAGCGAGAAATGGCTTTGAGCAGAGAGCTATGGATTTCTAAATCCCTCTCCATAGGTTTTTTATATATTAATTTTCCATTAGAGAGTTAGTAGAGAAAAAAAACACCATAATCTGAAATAATCCCAAGACCACACTTCTGAGTTTCCCCAGCCAACACGCAGGAGTCTTACTTTTACCTGCTCTGCTGCAGCCCTTGAATTCCTAGTCTTGACTGCCTAAAAGTATGGATTTAGCAACAACAACAAAAAATTTCAAAAACATATTTTCTCAAAATCCTCCTCTTCGTGGCTTGGGCAGTCTCCTGGAAGGCAAGAAATCTACACTCAAACCCTCTTTGCCTGCAAAGGCCCTAAACCATCTCCTGGGTAAATCCCCTCCTACCAGGCTGCTATTTAAGAGACAGCGAGGGCTGCTGCTATCAGTGCGTGACTCCCACACAATTAGGCGCTCTCAGTCCGAAGACCTCTCTTTCTCTCCTCTCAGTCAATAGGTGTGTTGGCAAAGAAAACTTGTCACCACCTGTGACACAGCCCAGAACAGGATGATTTCATTGGTTTATCCTCAGGGAATGCTGTCCTCTTATCATTACCCAAGCATTGTATAGGATAGGGCTAATAATGCGAGACAAAACCATGCCAAGGAAATATAAATAATTAAACACTATGGAACATGAAAGGGCTCAATTTCTTTCCCTGGCCTCTTTTAGTTCATTAATACAGGCATAAATGGATGGAGGAGTACCAGATTTTTAGACATCAGAGTCCTCAAAGAAGATGATCGGAATCTTTATGAATTTATAGCTTTTTTTTTCTTTTGTTGAATTTACTGATTCTTAATGGTCTTTGCCAAAATTAAATTTATGATGTGATTTTCAGAGGTGGCAAGGAATTAAAATGTTTGCTTTCAATGGAGTGTTGAGCACCTGGAAGATCAAAACATCAATTTAACTTTTGCTAGGGTAGAGCTATAGTACAGTGAAGAGAAACACAGGCAGTTTCCAAAAAGAAACCAAACACCTTAGTTTGATAACACCGGGCACTAATAAAAAGGTATAAGATCAACACAATAAAGTTAACCTTGGAGCAGCTTGAGTGAGATAAAGCTTTTGTACATTTTTTTACTTCATGAGAAAATGTTAAGCTTTTTTTATTATCATTTTCTAAATTAAGATTTAGTAAAAAAAGAACAGTAATAAAAAAGAAGACAATAAAACAGACAGATGATACTTGTGTGGAAATCAGTGCTAGTTTTGTCAGTGATTTCAACAACTCTTGATTTCATTCTTATTGTTATTCTGCTATAGCTTTAGTCTCAACTAGCTCTCACTCTGATCTTGGCCTCTGATAGAAACCTTGAATGCCTATATATTGATAAAGTGGCAGCAGGAACCATATAACTTTACTTTCATAAGATTCATTCTCACTCAGTTGCTAGCCGATATAAATTGAGCCCTATGAAGGCTTCTGTAATTTATTCATGTTTTCTTATTGGACAAATTCATAAAATATACATATTCATACAGACAAATTGACAACCTTCTATGATTTTAAAATCTAGCTACACCTCCACTTACATTGTCAAAACAAGTCAAGAACTTCTATTTTCAAAACCCTTTAAACTATCTGTATTGTCACCTTTGCAAAAGTCTTTCAAGAAAGTCAGCCTATATACTGCAGAAGTGGAATTTATAGGAGGAACGAAAATGTGAAATGGTGACCTTGTTTCTTTTCTCTTGGCAGGTCCTGTATAGCTTATTTAACAGTATTTCTGTTGGTGCCTTTTTCAGGAACCCACTCAGATTAGGTTTACAGTAGAGTCTTACAGACAAACCACAGTCAGTTTATGAGCATTGAGAGGATTCACAAGAGGCCGTGGAGGTGCAGATAGTCCCAGTAGTTGTGGTCTAAAGACGGTGGAAACTCAAAACCTTTAGTTTAGGCCTCTAGACTAATAATTGTTCCTCTAAGTAGAAATGGATGAGTATTCTACTTATTTATGACATACATACCTTTTTTTTTTTCCTTCTTCTTTACTAACTAGCTAAAAAGGATCATTACTGAGGTAAAGTACAACTATTCCCCTGCTTTATAGCTGGTGGTTCACATTTTTGCCCTGCTAAATAAGCACTTTCCTAAACAAATTACGATATTCAGATGGCGTCTAAAAGAAAACAAAATATAATTAGGTTTTGACCACTGTTTTGTTCCTTAATGCTATGGAAAGAAGATGTAGAAGGCTGTGACATCTATTTTGCTTTATTCTTTATTATAAATTCATTATAATTTTCCATTCCTTTTCTTAAAAGATTCTACATTAGGTTCCAATGAACTGTAACATGTTTAATTGTGACTGCAATCTCACTGCCTCAAATTTTACTGCGGCTATTGGTTGTACCCTCTGCAGTTTCCATATCTCAAAAACAACTCTGAGAATGTGAAGAAGTTGGCATTTAAGGGGACACCAGCAACATCAAACAAGAAGAGAGCCATAACAGAGTCATATGGGATGGCAATTTAAGAAGCCACTCTTAGGGTTGTCAGGTAACTTGAGGAACTTCTTGCTTTTAGTACTAGGTGAATCAATCATATCGAATGCCTTGATATAAATCCCCCAGGGGATGCCTGAGCCAGCTCGGTTTCTGAGTCACTAATGAGTCATAATGCTTTGTCAGAAAATTGCTCCCCAGCACTTCATGTTCAAGTAGAGGGAATTCTGAACTCACACCGGTGCTCCATAGGAGGCCTCTAACAAAGCCAGACAAGGTTTGTAGGCAGACACAGTACTTTTTATTCTACCACCTGGTGTGGCTGAAGAAATTAGATATGCTTTCAGGCACACAGGCCTTTTTTTAGGTCTGAAATAACTCTAAAAACTAAACACTAGTAGACACCAGTGGCTCAGAGTTTAGTTAGATACGTATCAATTAGACCATCTTTGAAAGAAAAGATAGTTGGTGACTGTGGAGTAGAGGAGATGTAATTTGAGGAAGAGGAAAGAGAGGTAGAGAGATGGTAAGGTACTTTGAGCCCAGGGAAAAGAGAAAGAAAAGTATCCTGTGGAACATGGAGGGGTTGAGAGGGAGAGGGATCTCTATAAAGCCCATGATTATCTGTAGAGAAATAAATTTTAGCTATCAGCATCTCTCAAAGATGTTTTGTAGGTTTCTTTCCTTATTTTTCCCAATTATAACTGTTCTCTAACAAGTGATACGATCTCCACTTACTGCTTCCTTACTACTATCTTCCTCATGTTCCTGTCTCCTTTGATATCTACAGCAAGATTGCACTGTAGTAAAGCAAGGAAGAAAAGACAGTAATGATCGAGTAACTGAAAAGAAAAATTGACTATAGTTGATAAAGTAAAGAAAGAAAGGTTGATAAACTAAAGGCAAATTCAATTTGTACATATGGGCCCAAAATGTCGTATATCACTTCTGTTCTTTTGTAAGGTTACATGATCTGGATTACAGGATAATAGAAAGTGTGTCAATACTACCTGTATACAGGTGAGACAGCAGAACATTCCTCTCATAAACCTGTGCACGCGCATAGTTTAAGGATAGGCTAGATCTTCTTCTCATGTCTTTCTGCACCTGCCTTTTCTGGACTACTTTTCAGTCACGTTATGCTCTATTTCCACTCCTGTATGATATGACATTGTTTATTTCTGTTTCTAAACTGTAGATGATTTCCTGTACTTACGACGACTTCAAACACACAAACATACATGCACACATACACACATGCATATTGTCACAAACACATCTGCATGACCGTTTATGTGTGTAGATATTTAGGACAATCAGAAGCCTGCTCTTCCTTCCTTCCTTCCTTCCTTCCTTCCTTCCTTCCTTCCTTCCTTCCTTCCTTCCTTCCTTCCTTCCTTTTTCTGTATGGGGTTTGCATGGCAAGGTTTTGTAGCAAGGGGATACAGAGGTGGTTTCTCTGAGAAGCTGCTAGAAGTTTCCCCCATGTCCAACAGAGCCAATGCCAGCTGGCTCCAAGACAGACCCACCACTGGCCAAGGCCGAGCCCATCAGCCACAATGGTAGCGCCTCTGGGATAATGCAGTTAAGAAGGGGAAAAAACCACCAAGAGGAATTGTAGCCAGAGAGAGGAGCGAGAAGATGTGAGAGGAACAACTCTGCAGACACCAAGGTTGGTCAAAAAGGACAGGGAGGAGGTGCTCCAGACACCAGAGCAGAGATTCCCCTGCAGCCCATGGAGAAGACCATGGTGAGGCAGGCTGTCCCCCTGCAGCCCATGGAGGATGATGGTGGAGCAGATATCCACCTGCAGCCTGTGGAAGACCCTGCACCAGAGCAGGTGGAGGCACCCAAAGGAGGCTGTGACCCCATGAGAAGCCCACGCTGGAGCAGGCTCCTGGCAGGACCTGTGGCCCCATGGAGAGAGGAGTTTACACCAGAGCAGATTTGCTGGCAGGACTTGTGACCCCATGGGGGACCCATGCAGGAGTAGTCTGGTCCTGAAGGACTGCACCCCGTGGGAAGGACTCAGGTTGGAGAAGTTCATGGAGAGGCACGCTGTCCCCTTGCAGCCCATGGAGGTTAATGGTGGAGCAGATATCCACCACCCACTGTCTGCTGTGGGAAGGACCACATGCTGGAGCAGGGGCAGAGCATGAGGAGTCCTCCCCCTGAGGAGGAAGGAGGGGCGGAGACAACGTGTGATGAACTGACCACAACCCCCATTCCCTGTCACCCTGTGCTGCTGGAGGGGAGGAGGTAGAGAAATCAGGAGTGAAGGTCAGCTCAGGAAGAAGGGAGGGGGTGGGGGCAAGGTTTTTTTAAGATTTGGTTTAATTTCATATTATCCTACTCTGATTTGATTGGTAATAAATTAAATTAATTTTCCCAAGTTGAGTCTGTTTTGCCCATGATGGTAATTGGTGAGTCATGTCCCCTTGTCATTATGTTGACCCACAAGATTTTTGTTGTATTTTCTCTCCCCTGCCCAGCNTCTTTCTTTTTCCTTCTTTTTTTTCTCTTTCTTTCTCTCTCTCTCACCCCCTACACTTCTCTCACCTGCCTTCCTGCCTGCCTTTCTTCCATTCTTGATTGCTTGATAGAAAGGAAATAACAGGAATTTGACTAATGTAATTCTTTAGAGTGTGATTCATTTCACTTAGTTTTAGCCACCTAAGATGAAGTCATCTAAGTTCCCTCCAGATGAACTGTCATGTGGATCAACTGCCATGTGGATCAACTGTCTCTTGATCTCCCACTACCTCTAAAAGAAATATAGGAGGTGAGACTGCTCACAGCTGAAGACAGATGGATGTAAGTGCCTACAAAGAGGTGTCTGGAGAGCTATTCAGAACCCAATGTGGACACGAACATCCGATCAGCTGGGTGGCTTTCCAGATTCTATCATCTGAATTGACTAAGGGCTGGATAAAGTTGCTGAAACATAGATTTCTAGTGCAATTTGAGATGCCCTGGAGAATCCAAGATATCCATGGAGGATCCATAGATAAGACAGAAAATCCATATTCTTCTAGAGCAAAATGCAAAAACCAGGTGAGATATCCTAAAACATTTCATGCTGACACTAGGTGACTATATCTAGGCAACTGAACTGAATGGCTGACCTCTGTGGACTGTATAAACACCTTAGATCACAAGTAATCCTTGAAATGTAGCTGTATTAAACTGAATCATTCTTTGCTTGATTGCTAACAATACACCCATGAGAGACTTCAGCTGCCTAAACATGAGCACCTAGTGCCATTTGAGAGTCTAAATCGTCTGCAAGATCTGATCTTATAGGCAGGACACAAGAGATCAGGGACACAATAGCACATCTAGAGTGTCAAATGGAGGCCAGGCATGAGACACCACAAAACTTAAATAAACCTAGATGACTAAGTTCAGGAAACTGAATCCATTCTCTGGTTTTCATTTGACTAAGAGTAGATTTGGTTAGTCCTGTCTTCAACTGTGGACAAAATTAACACATTGAAGGTCTGACTTTGTAGAAAAGGAAGGTGTAAACTACAGAGGCCATATGTTTAAACTAATAATATTCATACAACTCCTACAGTAGTTTTCATAATTTCATAAACAATTTATGTACCTTATAATGCTCAAAAAGAGGCTTATAGCATCAAGGTTTATTAGAAATTATAAATATCTATAGATTAAAAATTATCTCCTTTATCTGTTTTTTATATACTTGGGACAGTATTTTATATAGGATGAAGTGATTTCAATGGAAAATTTGGCACTTATTTAAACACTTCTATCTGAAGATCCCATCATTGTACAGATGTGAATACATTTAAGCTAATAGAATTTCTGTAGCATCACATTCCAGATTCTCTTTTCTAAATGATTCATCATAACAAAATGAAATGTTCTGTAGTCTATGAATGATGTGCTATGAAAAATACATATCTCATACATGAATGCTATAGTATAATGCATTTCCTGATCACAGAAACTTGATTGATTGATATCATTTATTCTGTGTTAGCTGAACATGTTCTCCAAAGAGTTTAATTCACTACAGATTCAGATCCAGAGACAATAAATTTTGATAAGCTCTCCTGAACCCTAGTCTCTGAGTGAATCCATATTGCAACTCTAGAGAAAAGAATATCTTCCACTTCCTGCTAATCTTTAGTCTCTCCAACTATGAAAGTTTTTCTTGGTTTTTTGGCAAGAAGAAAAGCTTCACAAAATTTGCCTTCTTTCTTGCTTAAAAATCTATATTCATGATCTCTCCATTAATGTTGATCTTTTAATCAAGTTCTATATTGTCAGCTTTCTGTGTCTCCTTAGCAAAGACATAGTATTGATCCTAGGCACACCTCTCATGTTTCAGCAGGTATATACCAATGTCTTTCCTATCAAGCAAGCTAAAAAAAAAATAACAAAAAAATAGTTAAACCAATGTCATTGCTCTATAAGAGTCTTAGAGGTAAACTCAGACCACCTCCTATGGGATTTAGAACAGCTGGCAGAATCAACAAGGAAGCACCAAGCCCTGAGAGCCCTTTTATGTGTAGTCAGAGCAGTTCTCACACTTGCCACTTGCATCCAGTCAAGCCGAAAACACAATATGGACATTACATTGCCTGCAGTGATTCTGCATAACAGCCTAGTGCTTAGTGCCTGGGTCCATGAAGCAGAAAAACTAGGCCTCCCCAGCCAGCAAGCAGGATTGAACCTATTGGTATTAATCCCATACCAGTGAACTAACTGTAAATATGAAGCTTGGATTAAAGGCTACTCTTCATGCCACCATCAATACTAAATCGCTTCTTCTTTTATGACCATAATGTCTTGTAACATCAACCTTCTACTGTAACGATAAAACTCTGTCATAAAAAATGTATGTGCAGAGGAAATAGAAAATTCAAAAGCACTGAGCCTATGCAATGGAACTCACTTTTCTACAAGAGATAAATAAACCACAGATATCTCTCTGACAGAGTATGTGAAAAATTTATTCTTTCAGTTTACTTTTTCTTCACACAAAGTTCCCTCCATAAGAAACTCCATTAATGAATTAAACTCTTCTTTTTTTTTTCTTTTTTTTTTTTTTTTTAGTGTAACTGACACTCCTGTACATCCAGCTATCCAAACGATGGGATCTATTTAAATACATACAGAAATTTTAGTTGTTCTTAACATATCCAATTAAACAGGGTTCTTAATTATGTGTACTATTTGTTTTAAAATATTGTAAATATCCATAAGTGAGCATTATTATTTATCATTTAAGGAGCAAATTTACAGTGCTGAATCACAATCTGTTCTAGAGAAACTGGAATCCCCCTCAAACACGAAAAAATGCCTTTTGCATATATTTTGCTTTGAATTGGTTTCTTCATTTTATAAATCCTAATATTTTTCTGTTACTCTGTAACATAAACATAGAAATCAAAACTCGTTCCCAAGGGAAAGTTGAAGTATTGCTTCAGAAAAAGTCAATCTACAGCGTTTCAGCATTTTGAAATTATTTTTGCCCATATCCACAAATTTCTATGTATGTCTAGTTAAAGTATTGTTTTAACCACTGCTCATATTTGCATATCATGACTACAGCTTTTGTACTTCAACCTACTGAGAAAGAGGTTGGAGTTGGGAATGTTTGGAATAATCTCCAGCAGGTGGAGATAGAGAGTAGTAACAAACACGACGTGCCTTCAAACAGCACAGTCTGGTTTTCATCATCTGGGAGTTTGTGCGGTTTAAGTGACACCACTTGACAGAGAAGGATGACTGATTCAGTGCTACAACCACTGCCACCCTTAGTCTGCAAAACCAGTAGACTGCCTGGTGCCTCTGTGCTGGCAGTGCCTTTGGTTAATCACACGACGGCAGCTGGACGGCAGGACGCTCCAGCTCGGAGCCAGCTACGCTGATTCACTGCCTTGACCTGAAGAGTCTGAAATGACTAACAATGCAGGAGAATAAGATCTAGCAGTAACAAAGCTTGCTGAAAACTCCTAAGGTCACCAACGTGTATTTAGCATTTGTTTGTTCTTGCCAGCTGACCAACAGGATGGGCTGGTTGCACAGACAACATATGGCATTTTCCTGCAGGCAGCAGCAATTTGAAAGAGAAAGAATAGGGATCTTATCTAGGAATAGGTAAATGAGGAACAGACAGGATTTTTAGGTTATGTTTGTAGCTTGCAGTAATTCAGACAGAAGCACCAATCTCACTGTCCTTTTCCTTGTTGCTCACAGTAATTCATCGTGGAAGGAGCCAACATGAAAAATTAACTCTCTCCCTCACAGACATTGAGTCAGAATAGTCAACAGATTGTGTAACAAAAAAAATTTCCTCAATTATTGTAACTATGTATTGTGTAATAACACAGTTTGTTGACTGACTGTGAGAACATCATCAAGAAAATATTGCCCCACAGCAAAACTATAGGTCCTGAGATCCTGACACATTCATTTCTTTATCCTAAAACCACTTTCTGGGTTATGAACACAACCTGGAGTGTTGCACGATGAGATCTAGAAGACACTTTTTCCACAGGAGCAGCATTACTAGCAGAGCCTGTGTCTTCCCTCTGTCTCCTAACAAACTGAAGATGGTTATCGCCCCCTTTTTCATCACTAGGAACAGGCAATCAGATGAAGCAGCATATGAGGAAACTGGCAGGGAGTTTTGACTCTTTTAGAAAGATGTGTGGAAAATATTGGAGACACTATAAGAGTTAAAATGTGCCCTTTGAAGTATCACTGCCCATGTTTGAAAGACGTGGATCTCAAACATAAATTTGTTTTCAAAATGGAAATGGCCTTGTAGATCCAGCATTTGGTACTGTTTCTGTGCTATGGCGCTCTCGTGTGCTCTAACAAAGTCTCTGGACACTGCCATTTGGTGGATCACACAATGGTTATGGGCTTAATTGAGCAAAATAGCATCAGTTCCTGTATTGGAACATGTATTTGAGAGGTGGCTGGAGCCGCATCATGCCAGAGGGAGCACTGCCACTGTTATGATGGAGTAGTAGAACTTAGGACATTCTTCTTTCTCACCTATCTGTTCTGAGGAGTGGATTTGGCATTGCCAGGAAAGGTTGGAGTTAAAAGGTCTTGTGCTCTTTTGAGTGAGAGGAGCAGAATTCAACATAGTCATCATACAACCTTTCCAAGGAAGAGGGGAAGTCACCCTGGGATGCTGTTACTTTGGAAGAGTTTTAGTTTTAAAACTGCTGTTTTCTCAGCATATAAATTAGTATCCAAGTCTTCTGTACTGAGAGTGGATGAATGTTATAAGGTGTTAGAGTTGTTCTTTGCTCACTGTACCTAAATTTTAGCCTTTTTTAACATTAAGTAAAATCTCAGTCCAATGGGAAACAAAATTAATAATGATAGACATGCTGATGGAGCAAAGAAAATGTAAATTATACCCGTTTCCTTCTCAAACTTACCTATTCTCACCTCTGACTGGTCTTTATGTACAAGGATCAAAGAAAAAAAAATCACATAGTTATTCTGAGTATCCTGCTGAGGTCAGTGAGGCCATACAACTTTATGTTTCCAAGTTTCAGGACAGAGTGTTTTGCTTGCATCAGTTACCAAATATCTGTTTTTCATTTAATTTAGCATTTTACGTTATTTTCCTAACACCACAATAATTGGAACATGACTCATCTATCCTTTAAATGTCAAATTGGATTAGAAAGATTTCAATCCGATCATAGCCTTAATTCTAGCAGCTTGATAAGAATTTAGTCTTTTTTTCCAAAGAGATAACTGTAAATTTTTAATTGTCATTTTCCATCCTTGAAGAAGAATTCACCTATAGTATTCAGATAAAGCACTGATCTACATCACAGCAATTACCATTATGTTCTTAAACTCTCAGGCTCATTCCTCTAATAGCACATTGTCGATATTATCCTGTAAATCAGTAGGGTCTATAAAACTGGTTTTCTTTTCCAAAACATTTGATTATCCTATGTGATGATTATTAGGAATAAACATAGTTTCAGCTGTCTCAAGAGCTTCTTCTATTCCAAATATTTTAAATGCAGAAAGACAAATTTATGTCATTCTAATTTGTGTTGCTTTTATAATTGTTCAAGATTGTTAAGCCCAGTTTTTTAAAATATACAATTTAATCCTCTTTGTGCCTGTTTTTATAGTCTATCTTTGCTGAAATTAGGTACTGTATAACATCTGGGGTATGATAGATGATAGTCAGTACTGAAATCTATCTTCAGAATACTAATAATTTTGTCATATATTTTTCAACAAACTTGAAAAACAGATAATTTTCTTATGATTTTTATTTCCCATTTGAATGACCAAAAGAACCATATAATTCTTTCAGTAGTATGAAATTCATGTAACCATCTACATAGACACAACAAACCACAGATCACATCTAATGAAATAAAGTTCAAAATACGTATGTGGTTTATTTAAACTGTTACAAAGACCCATAAAGTCTTCAAATCCTGAAGGTTCTTTTACAAATGTTTCTCTCTTACAAGAATACATTTTTGCGTGTGTGGTCCTTAGCATTGCAGGATTGGAGAGCAATGAAGTTTTCCATTGAGCCCGTGCTGTATTTGCATTCAGTAGTCTAATGCTTTTTAAATAAAAAAAGTCAAATACATATGTAGACAAGCAGATACTGTACACTTTGTTTATTCTACAAGTCTATCTGTGATCATAAACTCTCAGTAAATATTTGCTCTTTGGAGATTAGATTTAACATACTTGCATTTACTTGCAATTAAAATGTTGCTTTCCTGATGACTCTTGCATGGGCTTCTGTATTTCATCAGTGACATAACATAATGTAAAGATAAGAGTTAAATGGAAAGAAGTCTGTTGTGAATATGGCTCTGGTCTGTTTCTAAAATCAACAGTTTATGGCAGTTATATTTGGATAATTTTTCACTTTTTTAACCTCATTGCAGTTTGACGCTATCAGATCCTGAATCTGTAATTATTTTTCTGGTGTTTTTCTTTCTTTTTTTTATTTTTTTTTTTAATTTGCTTTAAAAAATGCCATCATTTTACAGCCTCTACCATGTTTGTTAAAGAACAAAGATGCTTTTCTTCTTTCCTTATATGATTTATTGACTATTATGCACCCACACTTCCAAAGGCAAAAAAGTAGCAAGATAAATTCTAAGAAACAAATGTATGTCTTAAAGTACAGAATTCACTTGTTGACTCTAAAAACAGAAAATTCAACATTAATGCTATATTTTTTCATGGTATTCAAGGTTTTCAGACTAAGCGCAAAAAGGTCCTTTTATTTTGCCATACTGCATCAGTCCAAAGGGATTAGCTTAGTATATAGGAGATATTTATGATGCAAGGAATAAAACAGTCCTTAAGTAGTTCCAAGCCTGCAATGACTATACACTCTTGCATTTACTTTCATAGCCTTGTTTACTAAGCTAAAACATGCCTAAAGCAGACTATGTTATTACAGACATCATAATTGTACAAAGTATATATGGACCGTGTTCTCAGCTGTTATAAACCAGCTTAGGTCTGCTAATTTCCATACAGTTCAACTGATGCACACAGTATGGCAATGTAGTATCCATGTACATGCATGAAAACACGTTCATCCCACATGAACCTGCTTACACACATGTAGTTATAGCAAGCAGTTCCAAAGATACTGGTGACACTGGTAATTTTACAAACTTCCATTTCATAGAAGTAGAAATAAGCAGCCAGTAAAAATTTTTATATATTTTAATGATCCATTTCAGTAGAAATTTCACAGCTAAAAATCTAGAGAAGTAAGCAAAGTTGCTTAATCTTATTTTCCCTTTCCTTCCTCCTGTGAATTCATAATTGCCACTTTGCCATCTCCACCTTCTTCTTGCTTGCATTTTGCTTTTCAGAATTCTTCCATTGAAAAACAGTATTTCCTCATTTCTCAAATATCTAGTGTAGAGCTTCATCGGAATTCATTTCTCATGCTTTTTACAGCAAAACCTCAAATTCTTCTCATCCATGCCCATGATTTTGTTCTACTGCTGCCATAACAATTGTACTAATTTATTTCCAGATTTCTCTTACAATTTTATCATAAACAGTGTATTTTTATGGGAACTTAAATACACTTTCTGTCAATTGTTTCTGAAATCCTTCCCAAACCACTATGCTGACACTCCGTACAAACTGGGTACAAGTAATTGTCATGTACTGAAGTATATTTCTGTGTTGTGCCAGAAAGCAGTCATTGTTTTTCCTTTGTGATTTTAATATGAAGAATGTATTTACAATTAAGTACTATACAAGTATATGGAACTTCTGTTTATGATGATTTCAACCTACTGCATGTTTTGAAACTATTGAGCTATGGGCAGGTAGAGACACGAGCAGAGATAAAACAATACATAAATGCCTCTGTTCTATTCACCTCTGGACAATACAAGTGCAATTTCAATTACAGAATTTTTGCCTTGAGGGAATCTGTTCGATTACATGAGAGAGAGAAATTTATTTGCCTTTGTTTTGCCTGCTTATAACAGTGAAATGCAAGAGTTCTTAACTTTTCTGTGATGATTATCCTTATTCATAACTTTTCTATGAGGATAATCTTTCAGCCCTGCTACCCATTCCCACTGTACTGGAGTTGAACACTAACAGGCTGAAGCTTGGAATAAGCAAAACAAATCATGGTAGAAAGGAGGTAATGAACAGAGTATAAGGCATGCTACACAACATATTTCCTTGATGAAAAAGATATTGTCCTTCTGTTTGTAACGTTATGCAGAATCTCCATTGGCTAACGAGTAATTTGTGAAATCAAGTCTTCAGCCAAGTCATTGGTCCTTCCTTGACATTGAGACATTCCTTGACATTGAGACGTTTACGGGCCAGCTCTCACAGAATAGAAAAGTTCCCACAGCTGGGAAGATAAATGTCTGTGATCCAACAGGATTCATGAATGCAGTGATCTGCAAATGGGTAGTAATCTTGAAGCTGCTGTCCGTGCAGAAAGCAGCAACCACTTAATATTTTTACTTAAATTTGAAAAAATCCCCATTCAGTATTGGGATCAAATTCAGAATTTAGGAAAATATTTGCTACTGCTTATGCCTTCTCTTCTTAACTTAATCAATGAAGAAATGTGTCATTTTAGTTCTGACCATTCAAATGATAAAAAACCCCTTAGATTTCAAAACAAGAGTTTTTAACATGACCTAGCCTTTTTCAAAATATTTTTCCCAACAGAGAAATGAGCAGGAATCTCAAGCAGCTCTTGTGACACACAGTCCAAGGTGCTTTTGCTTTTAGGTGGATAGAAGTATATCCTTACAACCTCAGTTTGTTTGCAGGTAAACTGCAAAGCCCTCAAATGGTCACTGATTTCATTAGAAAATGTCTATTCCGTCTTTTAGCCCTACCACATAAGGCTAGCTAAAGCATTCATTTTAATAAACTACCTCTATATTTTAGCTGTATTTCTTGATCTGTCTGCCACTGTCTTTGATCTAATGCAGGCTGAATCTCCTGACCTTTAGATCACTTTGTAAGGCCAATTTTTTACTATTGGCTCGCACAAGGAGGTAATTAAATACTATGCTAAGGTTTTCATTACTGGTCACACTGAACTCTCCAGCTGTACTTAGCTCAATTATTTAAAATTACACCTGTGATTTAATGAACTTGTGGCATATTTATGCATATGGCAAGTAACATTTCATAAGTATATCTTATAAATCATACATTAAAATGTTACTAATAACTACTAATAGGTAAGCTAATGTAAGGAAAAGGCAACCCAGTTCTTACAAGCATTCAAAGCCTTCCTCCCTCCTTGCTCCTCCCCCTGCCTAACCCTGAGCTTTGAAAAACATAAGCCCTATATTTACAGGGTGTCTTTATATTTTGCTAAGCTGTATAAAATTTGTTCAAGCTTCCCTCCTATGTGCCCTAAAATATTTTGGTTAATGAAAGAAAACTTTGAGAAGCACATATATATTAAAAAAAAAAAAAAAAAGAATTTTTAT
>VXBL01004884.1:1902915-1918056 GCA_013400195.1 Aramus guarauna | reverse complement strand
TGGTGTTGGGGGGTGGGGGGGGTGGGGGTGTAATTTAAATAAAAATCACTGCCCAGCTCTCTTCCATGCCTGGTCATGCATAGCTCAACCTTCTGGGTAAGAGAAATCTCCCTGATCCCAGCAGAGGGAGCATCCCTGTGATCTCACCAGTTTTCTTATTGCTTTAAAGATGCCACAGTCACAGCGGGGCCCTACTACTCCTTCCTGCATNCTACCACATAAGGCTAGCTAAAGCATTCATTTTAATAAACTACCTCTATATTTTAGCTGTATTTCTTGATCTGTCTGCCACTGTCTTTGATCTAATGCAGGCTGAATCTCCTGACCTTTAGATCACTTTGTAAGGCCAATTTTTTACTATTGGCTCGCACAAGGAGGTAATTAAATACTATGCTAAGGTTTTCATTACTGGTCACACTGAACTCTCCAGCTGTACTTAGCTCAATTATTTAAAATTACACCTGTGATTTAATGAACTTGTGGCATATTTATGCATATAGCAAGTAACATTTCATAAGTATATCTTATAAATCATACCTTAAAATGTTACTAATAACTACTAATAGGTAAGCTAATGTAAGGAAAAGGCAACCCAGTTCTTACAAGCATTCAAAGCCTTCCTCCCTCCTTGCTCCTCCCCCTGCCTAACCCTGAGCTTTGAAAAACATAAGCCCTATATTTACAGGGTGTCTTTATATTTTGCTAAGCTGTATAAAATTTGTTCAAGCTTCCCTCCTATGTGCCCTAAAATATTTTGGTTAATGAAAGAAAACTTTGAGAAGCACATATATATTAAAAAAAAAAAAAAAAAGGATTTTCATTAAAATTCGTAGAATTGCAATTGCACAAGCCAAATTTTATCTGATAGCAGCTTGCAAGTTCTTTTTAATTAACTGCGTTAAATAAATTGATTGCACCTTTCCTATTTCTGTTAATTAATATGTGCTAAGAATCATTGTGAGAAGAAGAAGTAGGATGAACAGTGCTGATGGTATCAATGTTACAGCCGCCTGTCACATCTGCCAAAAAGTAGACTGAAAGTTTCTAAAAAATAGTGAGATACATTATAATGAAGACTTAGGGGAGAGAAAGAGATGAATACTGGCATTTTAAACTTCTGTACCAGCCCTTGCAGAATTGATGACTGCAAGTGGGTGTAGCTGTCAACTAATATTCTCTGAATAACTTTATTACCTAGGGAAATCAGAGACTCTGGCAAGTTTGTATTTTTACCCTCCTGAAACTAATATACACATACACTGTGTTAAAGAGATATCTCATTGTTTGCTATATGGTGAACATATGTAGGCCACTATACCATGTATTTCTGGGTTACAAATCAGAAAAATATATACCCNCATTGCTTTAAAGATGCCACAGTCACAGCGGGGCCCTACTACTCCTTCCTGCATTGCCTGTCAATCAGTTAGTCTTTGGGGAACATAAATCATTTCCATTTTTAGTTGGACAGCTGGTAGGTTGGGAGAGGAAAAAGCTGCTGGGATGTTATGCAGCTGTCAGATATCAAACCGTGATACTTGGGTTTTATGGCACAGAGTTTTCCACCCAGGACGTCCATACACAAACTCTCCCTTTAACATCCAGGGGCACCATCTCTTCCCAGTCAGTCAGTCTCTCGGAAGTATTTTCTCTGGCACTAGGAGGCACAAATAAGGCAGGGTTTATTCAGGAATCTGTCATGGTGTCAATGATGGGACTGGAGAGGGACTGTTTACAAGGGCATGTAGTGATAGGGCAAGAGGCAATGGCCTTAAGGTAAAGGTGGGTAGATTTAGATTAGATATTAGGAAAAAAATTCTTCACTGTGAAGGTAGTGAGGCACTGGCACGGGTTGCCCAGAGAAGCTGTGGCTGCCCCCTCCCTGGAAGTGTTCAAGGCCAGGTTGGATGCGGCTTTGGGCAACCTGGTCTAGTGGAGGGTGTCCCTGCCCAGGGCAGGGGGGTTGGAACTAGATGATCCTTAGGGTCCCTTCAAACCCAAACCATTCTGTGATTCTATGATTCTATACAGTGTGGGAGATAGTGTGGATTTAAGAGGTTGATGAAGAATTGATGAAGACCTGATGAATCTCCTCAAACCCCAAATGCTGCACATCATATTAGGATCAATATCACAAATTCACCAGGCTATGTGCAATGCAGAAGAAACGATATCCATCAAAAGTTTTCTGTTTTCTACACTTAACATTTTAATTTCACTTTGTTCTTCCACACAATCCTTCAGAAACGTACCTAACTGCCTTCTAAACTTAATTAATCACCTCTCATGGTGCCATTCTTTGATTCATCTTCTGTGAAATCACTCACTTTCAATTCCGTCTCCCTATTCTCTATCATCCAGAAAATTGATTCTTAATTTGGGAGGGGTTTTTTTTGTTCTATACAGAGAGAAACAAAGATCAATTTTAAAATGCTGCTAGATTTTAGTCTTCATTCAGTAGCCTGAATACAACACCTTGTACAAAGAAATTAGCTATCTAGTTCAAGGGCTCCTGTTAATCTTTTGCACTCATATTTTTCATCACTATTCTACTATATTTTCTGCCACTTAGGGGCATGGATATTTATTTTATTTGGCTTAATTTTGATTGCAGCCTTCTTGACTGCATCTTAAGTATTTCCCATGCATTACTGAATCCCAGCCAAATCACTTTAACTCATTTCACATTCATTCAAGCAGCTATTGACAAAGTAAAAATAATACTGCAGTGCATAAAAAGCTTGAATAGCTTCCTTTCTGAGTAGTGTAGTGGTTAAAAACTCAGGCTAACATCATAGGTAGCTATGTACTTCTGAATTTAGAAGAATAGATTTAGATTGCTCTCTTTTATTAAAAACTTCTAGATAAAATTCCTACAAAATTTACAATTTTGCCAAGTTTTCCAGCTTCAGTTTTTTAAATCGTTCACAGACTTCTGATTCAATCTTTTATCTGTATGCCAAATTCAGTTTTGTCAATAATAGTGCTATGTAACACCATTTTAGTCTTGAAAGAATTCACATTTGAAATGGCACCTCTGATCTGTCTGAATCAATACATGTTTATCAAAGGTGTATGATGAACCCAATGGCAGTCTTTAAAAAGCATGACCTATTTGCAAGAGCCTCATCCTGTATTCACTTGATATGGAGTTTATGGAGTGACCAACTTTGGATATCAAATGGGTACAATCATCCAAGACACATAGACATGCTTTTAATCTCTCTGGTCACAAGCTTATGTTTCTACATGCACTTTCTTGTGAAATATTAATATTTGTTTTCCAAAAAAGAAAACAGTATCCTAAGATGTCTGTTACGAAATTGATCCAAACTAAGGTAAAGTTTTCCATCTAGGAGAAAAAGATTGAACTTCTGGCCTATGGTGGCATGACAAGAAAAATAATTTCAATTGGAAACTGTAGTTTTGTCTTTCCATATAAGCTCTTCAGTCAAACTATCCAGGACCCATCATTCCCAGACAATTCTTCTAAAGAACAGGCTGGTGGATTTGGAAGCAAGTTCTTTGACCTTTGGCTAGTAAGTGGTACATTTTATTTCGTCTGAGCCTTAAGTAATTTTCTGTACCAAGACAATTCTATGTATCTAATTACAGCATTAGTGTAAAAATTGTTCCAGCTGTCCAGAAGGTTTTGCTATCTGATGATATCATAACCAGGGTGTTATTAAATCTTACAACAGCTGGAGACTTGACTCCAGTCAAGCAAGAATTCTATAGAGATATCAAGTAGTGATGGATTTCCTGCATATCTTTCAGTGAAGAAACTTAAGATTTTTTAGGAAGTCATAATGTCAGCAGAATTTTTCAAATAAATCTACATCATCAGTTGAAGCTATTTTAAATCTGTATAAAGGTAAAAGTTGTTGACAACATTTCTTTTGAAGTCTAAAAACTTTTCAGGTAGTAAATCAAATTAACACAATAAATATATGTATTTCTTCCAATTAATGTTTCCAAACATTGGTAGAAATAATGTGGAAAACATAGTATCAGCATACTGATAAGAAAAGACAAAGTACTTCTCCAACTATATTCTGAAAACTATTCATTTTGTTACAAATGCAGAAAGTATCCTTTCAATAAAATAAAAAGCACACAAAGAAGATTTTAATCTTAATTTGCATTTAGAACCACATGAAAGAGCCTAAGGCCTTGCAGATATTCTGTCAGAGTATAGTCCTGCTGGACAAAGAAATATTATGCAAGTGGCCATCCACTCCAATTTTCGTCATCTTTTTTTATCATCTCATGAGTCTTGGTGGATTTTCTAAATGCCAGTGCCAATAATGATGTTATTTAAAAAAATACAGCCTTTTTAAAGAAACCAACGATTACCGCATAGTAACTTGACTGTTACAGTACTGTAGGGAGCCATAATGCCCACCAAAATACATATCTTGAAAGTACTCTTCTATTGCAAAAGGGGACTATCGATCCTGTCTAACTTCATTATTTTACTCCTTAATGAAGAGATTCAGATCCACAGTTTTCCTTTAAGATAATGGAAGACAGGTAGGTGCTTCCAGGAATTACAAAGCTGTTAGCCATTAGTTATGTCCCTGATTTAAATATCTCTGTATACTGAACTGCCTCTAACTGCTTTCCATTGCTGTTAGAGGGCATGGGGAAGCCTACGTATGTGACTTACGCAGCTAAGTTCTTAAAGAAGTGGTGTGACTGCCTTCCTCAGCTTCATATATCTGGTTTGAAGCAGATGGTGGGTGCCTACAAATGACGTCTAAAAAGCTCATCAGCCTGAGTACCTGTAGCTGAAGCTACCTGAGATAGCTGATGTCAGCTTTATTTCTTCTACACTGGAGTAAGATCCTTACCCATTTCCTGAGGAACTAAAGCATGGCAGCAAAACATCAATGCAATAAAGAAATACAGATGAGACCACAGGCTCTTGTTTTGTCTATGAATTAGACAACATACTCAACCTATTCATTAACATGAAATAATTGATTATATCTTCCCCATACATTTATGCTAATACATACTCATTTCTAGTGTTATATGCCTGGTTTTTCTTTCATCATAATAACATTATTTAATTTTTTTTTGCAGAAAGTTTTACTTTTCTTATCTTATTCCCAGACTCCTATCCATAGATCTTTTCTCTATATCCACAGAGACAGAGGCAAACTTGGAGTATAAATAGTTAGAGGACAGAAAAATAAAGTTAGGGAGGGATGGGAAAGCTGATTTTGCCAAATTTAGACCCTATCAAAAACCCTTGGGTTCTGTATTGCAAAACAGACCTGGAAACTTTTGAGTACTGGTCTGGTCTGCTGTTTGCTACTTTTTTTTTCTTTTAGTTTTTTCTTTTTTTAAATATTCCTCTGATAATCTGAGAAACAGAGCAAGGCTTGCTTTCCAGCAAGAAACACTGCTTCCTAGAACAAGTTAACATTAAGAAAGAATACATACTCGAAGCTGGAAAATGGAGGCAAGTCAAATGGTTTCTTTGCTTGGGAAACTCAGGGGTCCTAACTGGTCTTTTGTGTGCTAAGATAAATTTCAATCCTTAAAAGCCTTTTACTCAAGAAGTAGCCATTACTGTGCAGTCCAACTGTGAACTGAAGATAGAGACTATACATTTACAGGAGTAAACCCTAGTAGTCCTTATTCAAACAGACAGCTTCATCTGCTTCACAGGGGAAAGATTGATCAACGTTTTACAAGACTAAGCCTTTTTTCCTCATTCTACATGCACTTTGCAGGAATGATATGTCAAAGAACAATGCCATAAAAATACACTACTTTTGTGAAAAATATCACAGAATAACAAATTATGTTCCAGCATGACTACCTTCTTTTCCTGACAGCTTAAATTGAAGACAAAATAATTTAAAGCAGAAAGAATACTTTTGAAAATGTTAATTAGCCTGGAGATCCTAGGAAAAAGAATATGTGTGTAGAACAAATTTTTATGCTCACTTTGGAAAGCAGGATAGTCATAGTCCCCTAGGTGAATCCTGATGAGGAGTCATAAGCAGTAACAGGTTAACTTTTCCTTCTGTGCTCCAGCTGGAAAGCAGTTGACTGCAGCATCAGAGGACCTCTCTACTGTCCAGATGGAGACCATGTGTTGGCACACACCTCCCTTGAATGGCACAGTCTGGCTCTTTGCAAGGACACTGATTTGTGCATCACTGCACAGTTGTAAAGAATTTCACCTAAATTGCCTGTAGATATTTTGACATTATATGCTTTCTGCTGGTAATGAATTTCTTTTAACAAACTGGCTAAATTGATCACTTAGAAGTTATCCATCAATTAATTTAATGAAAACTGGCTAAGTTACAGAAATCCTGCTGAGATCTGTCCTTTCAGCTTTACTGACATACACTAGCCTGGAATTTTACTGAACCAGTCCCAGCCTGTGCACTGTACACCTAATTTTTCATGAGGTAGCAGATATCTTGCCATTATTATTCTGTGAAGAGCATTCACCCGTGACCCTAAACACAACTGCTCATCAGAATCCTGCTTCTGAGAGGAAATTGGGTAGCCCCTTTCCCTATATTGAGAAGCTAACTCTGCTTCTTCAAAAGAATTTCAGCTATTTAATAGAGAACATTTTAAGATCTAATATTTAGAAGTTCTACCACCACGGCAGAATGGAATCTACCATGCCAAAATAAGCACAGGTTTTCCATATGTGATGGATGAGGACAGTTAGATCACAGCTATCTAACAGATGCATATGTGAGTACATGCAGAAAGAAAAAAAGCCAGTATCTTTGCACTCTGAGGAGGGACAGCATGCTAGCTGTGACCCTCACTTCTGTCTTTCTGAAGAACATGTCTCTTAGATAGATGTTTACATCCTGTATTAGAGCTAGTAAATGTCTGGCCACATACAGTTGTGAGAAAAGGAGCTTCTCTGTACCTATCTGGCCACGTAGATTTGCCCTAAAAATATAATTCACTAAAGCTGATTTAAAAACAAAAAATACTCTTATAGTTCTTATAAAAAACAGGGTGATCCTTCCAAAAGAGGCGTTATTGTCTGCAGTTGAAGGAATGATTTCAATTTCATCTAGATTCACCAAGAGTTAGTATGACTCGTCAGTGTTATAAAAACTGGGAAGGCAAATTCTCCGCTTTTATGTCTCTAGCTTACTGAAACTGAGATTATTTTCAATTTTGCATTAGGGAATCTGAACCAGTATCTCTAGCATAAATGCTCTAGCAATTAGACAAGAGAGTATTTTGCCTCAGAACTGTGGCTAAAAAAAGGATTATCACATACAGGAGCTGCAGAAATAAGCCCATGTGTTAATTTCATGTCAAAAGAGTGCAGTTTCTTCAGGCTTTCTCTCATTTCACTAAAGAGTGAGAAGTTCTAGCTTATTAGGGAATTCAAGAAGAAGAAAAAAAAAAATAGTAGATGACAAATTCAAGGACTTAGGCAAGAAAAGATCATTATACCAAGACTGCTGGACAACATTACCCTGTACTAGTCCCAGTTCTCTCATTGATTAAAGGCAATGTCAGGGAAGCATCAAGCCTTGAAAATATGAATGGCTCAGTATTTCCTCTGCTAGGTTGTGAAAATAGTTGATTTCCTCTCAAAGAAAGAAAGAAAGAAAGAAAGAAAGAAAGAAAGAAAGAAAATGTTAATTTTATTGTAATATAATCCACTGTGTCTGACTAGAAAAGTAGCTTGACCACTGTTAACTCTCATTTCTTCATGAGAAGAATAATTCCTTGATTCAAGTCTTTTTGCTAGCTTGTCATTCCCACATTTCCATCTGTTCATACTAATAACCTCTTCAGTGGTTAAATATGATTGATTTGAAAGAAATGATTACTCTGCAAAACCAAAAGGTTTTGCATTAGAGTTCAGTTGCCCCATACACTGGCTGTTTCAAGTGTGGCCATGAGCTGACACATACATAAATTGTTTTGATTATTTTCACTATGTTTATCTAAATTTTTTAAACTGTTTGAGCCGATGTGCTTGGCTACCATCTTTAGATCTCTGCCTTTTTGGCTTCTATATCTATACATGTATATCTATATCTATGTTCTTATATGTAATATGATTGATAGTATATAGTACTGGTATCGCATATGTTACATGTATCTTTAAGTATAACATGCTTACACTATACTACAGTAGCAAATATGCAACACTACCAGTTAACCTAGAATGAAATTCACAAACCTCACCAAAAGGAGTTTATCAAATCTCCTGATCTCAGATGTATATGTCTAATATTTGAGCTGAGGTCCATAGGCACCCACATTGTCACCACATTTCTTTTTGCTTAGAAATCTATTTCTGAACATGTTCACCACTAAATCTAATGCTCTTGAACACTTGGCACCTGCAAAATCTTGTCAGCTCACAAACTGGTACCTACCGGTCTGACTGGGGATGTGTTCTCAAGTGCATTTTCCCAATCAGCAATGTAAAATATGGTCCCCTCCTCCCTAGCTTCTCCCACCCACTAGCTCAGTAATTAGTGTACCCACCCTTGAGGTAGGCAGCAGGAGTCAAATGTTCATTACAGAGAAGGTGTGGAAGCTCTAACCATGAGGCAATACTGGTTTTCATGATGGGGTGTTCTCAGGTTTTCTCTAGAATGTAATTATTTTGTATGGAGTATGTGTTCTGGTCACCCTTCCTGTTGCATGGGATCCACATGAACCTCTGCCTCCTAAGGCGCCCAGGCAATAGGGCCTCCAGCTTCAGTGGTGAAACCTGAGGGAGAAGGAGTTAAGGTGAGGCTTTTGCTTTTACAAAGAAAGTCTGCAGTATCGGAAAGAAGTGATCTCTGGTTTGAATGGGAGATGATTGTACTCTAGAATAGCTGTCCAGCAGTTCTTGTGTCCCATTCAGCTTTTCCCAATGTCTGTCAGTGATTCAGATCACAATGGGAAGACTGAAAACCAAAATGAAAACAGCACAAAATACAGTTAATTAAGGATGTCAGCAAAGCATTATCTGGATACTTTGGACCATGCCTGTGTGAAAAACAATTGCCTTTTTCACTCCTATTTAACTGAACTCCTACATCAGCTTATTGACACAAGGTCCTTGATTGCACTGGGACTTTTCCTGGCTCACGACAGGTTCCATCCTTTTTTTCTGTAAAGCTAAAAAGTGAACATTTGGTTTTGTGTAGATCTAGTACATCAATTGTTATGTTTTACTTATTAATGTGGAGGATTATGTTACTCTCAAGAATGACAATCAGATGGATATGGTTGATATTCTATTTACATTGCAAAAGGGTCAATTCACCCTGTTTGTTCTTTGCTAGTTAAATTCTATGTTTTGTATACTAGACCTATTGAACCTGCTATAGCCAGACCACTTACCTCTTCATAGGGAAAACAATCATCATTTTTTTCTGATCCGTCCACTGGCTGTTCCCTATCTTTGTACTGATTTAAAAGTTAACTATTGATTTGCAAGCTTTTGACTTCTATACAATATTTAGTATCTTTTTCCCAGTAGAAAAACTAACCTTCTCTCACTGTCTTCTGGTGAATTTTGAACTTTTACTCTAAGACTTTTGGCTACAGGCACTTTTTGATATACAGCAGCAACACTTGGTGAATCCGATCATTCCTGCATCCATTTACTGCTCTTCAACTCAGCACTCAGGATCTACTTTCTTTGGTTCACTCCTGCTAATGAACATTAATGAACTAATGAGATGTTTCTTAGCTTGAGATAGAGTCTATAATAAAGCACTGACCTATTTCAATGGTTTGACTCCATAACATGCCTACAAACATAATCTAAAGAGATATTATCACCAAGTAGCTCACCAAGTTAACTGGAGCTGGGGGAATTAATGGGATGGGTGGAATAACGGATCACCCTCAACATCTAAGCACAGAAAGGCAAAGGTGCTGCATAAGCTATGACCAAGGCATTGGGAAGAGATCCAAAAGGCAGTCTTTTTTATGGAAACCAAAACTATCCCCAGCACAGGCTTTGTACAAACACCTACAAAGGGGCAGCCCCCACACAACACAGCTAACCTTTTAAATAAGGACATAAATCCTATTGTTTCAGTCTTTGGGGGCAATCTCAAAACAAAATGTTTTGATAATCAAGATTTATGATTGGAGGAGTGTGTTTCCTCCTACATGTGTTATGATATTGAAGCACAATGTTCTGTGAAAGCAACAGTATTCTGCTATATGTAGTTCTACAGGAATATTTTTACGTTAGTTTAGAAATCAGACATTAAAGTAAGACATAAAATACAAGCTGTCTCAATCCTGGAAAAAATGTAAAATAGAAATAAAAACATATTTGGATGAGGTTTTAGTGTTTAGGTGCAAGACCAATCTTTTGTATAATATTCTGCAGTATTTTTGAAAATACCATATCTATCCTCACCAAAAAAAGACCCAAAACAACAACAAAAAACCCCACCACCTTAAATAAACATAACTTTTCTGAAAGTTTTGTTTTCAATAGGCAGTTTTTGAGGTAGTTTTAATATTGTAGTTTTCTTTTAAAATGCTCCAATCCATCTATAATTTGAATAACAACACAATATCAAGCTTAAACTTTTCTACTATTACCAGACCTTTTACTACAATTAACATGACCTTTTTTTTTTAGGTTTGGGTTTTGTGTTGTTTTGGGTTTGGGTGTTTTGTTGTGTTTTGTTTTGTTTTGTTTTGTTTTTTTACAAGAATTACAAAGCTTTAGGATAATAGTAAAATTCAAGTAATCATATAACAGACATAAGTTCATATTTTCTCTCTCTTGTTTCAGCAACTAGGTTATTCTTAAATTACTAATAATCATCCATTATAACAGAAATGAGCAGCAGCTGTAGTTCTACCATCATGATTAATATAAAGTCTCTCAAATCCAGTGTTCTTTTATAGACTCCCTGAAGTTTTATCCAATTGATTAACTGCAACCAGTTAATCATAAAACCATTGATCTCATTTAGCAGGCCACAAAAACTTCGTATAAAATTCTGCAGTTTCCTGTAATAATTAACCACATCTGCTACATTTAAATTCTCCATAGTAGTCACACACAGTATGTATATGATAAGACAGAGCTTCAGATGTTTAGTTGATGTTGAATTACTTAACGATACTGAAGTTTTAACTGTTTGTGTCCATTACACTATTATAATTTAGGGAATATTTTACCAGCTGTGGAAGGACATTTTATATAGGAGACACTACTGATCAAAAAGATCCGGATATACAAATAACATCTTTTATCATGCAGTCTGTATCATAAAAGTTCTTGCTGGAGAGAAGCAATGTTTGGTATATTATAATTTTAAATAAAATTAATAAATAGAATAGTAATACCAGGAAGTAAAGTGAGATTATTTATCAAAGGTCAAAATGAAGGTGGTGGGTGCAAATAAACCATAGAATCATAGAATAACTTAGGTTAGAAAAGACCTCTAAGATCATAGTGTCCAACCGTAAACCTAACACTGCCAAGTCCACCACTAAACCATGTCCCTAAATGCCACATTTACACATCTTATCCCACTTTTTGAATGTTTTTTTTTTTCCTTTTCATTAATGAAACCTTCCCAGTTTTGACCAGTTGCTTCTGCCATAAAGGTACTGAAAAAAGTTTGAAAGGCAGAAAGAAATTTCAAAGGAGTTTTATTTTGGGCATATTTTTTCTGAAGTTTAGTTACATACTTACAGGTGATTGACTAAATCCCTTTGCTTTTGCTCTAGTGCCTTCTCTGACTGCCTCTGGACATCCCTGGAAAATCTAAAAGTAAGATGTTAGAAGGCAGCCCATACCCCCAGGGAGTCTGAGCTCTCTCCCACCTGGACCACAACAGTGAGCTACACAAAAAGTGCAACCAGCTGACCGTTAAGAGGCTATGGTGCTAATTGTTGCCTGTCAGATGAAATGGGTGTCTGCTTGGTTGGGTAAGTTGTCTTTCAACCTAGGGTTGAAATGCATGTATTAGATGTCATCCTCCTCTTCTGAAGCAATGATTGCACAGGACCTCCACAAACCGGATTCAGTCTCAGCAAGAAGACAGCAAATAAACACAGTGTCCTAATCCAAACACAGTGGCTCACAAGGCTCATTAGGATATAAGCCCAAGGTCAGGCAGAGTATAAATGTGTATTGTGAGCATTTTCTGTGTTGCTATATACACAACATATGTATATATGTTGCTATACTATATACCTCTTCATGGTTGTGTCTAATTATTGTTTTAGTTCAGATAAATAGTGTGGTTTTGAAAGCAAATGGCTGAAAATAATCGAAACTGTGAGAGCTATCTGGATTCTTCAAGGATAAAACTCAATCATAGAATCGTAGAATCATAGAATCAT
Source organism: Aramus guarauna (assembly GCA_013400195.1). Taxonomy (NCBI): domain Eukaryota; kingdom Metazoa; phylum Chordata; class Aves; order Gruiformes; family Aramidae; genus Aramus; species Aramus guarauna. The sequence continues at coordinate 1,905,714 of VXBL01004884.1, read as the reverse complement.
CTTGGTTGGAAAAGACCTTTAAGATCATCAAGTCCAACCACTAACCTAACCTTGCCATCCCACCACTAAACCATGTCCTCAAGTACCTCATCTATCCTTCTTTTAAATACCTCCAGGGACGGGGACTCAACCACCTCCCTGGGCAGCCCATTCCAGTGCCTGACAACCCTTTCTGTGAAGAAATTTTTCCTGATGTCTAACCTAAACCTGCCCTGGCGCAACTTTAGACCATTCCCCCTGGTCCTATCGCTTGTTACCAGGGAGAAGAGGCCGACCCCCACCTCACTACAACCTCCTTTCAGGTAGTTGTAGAGGGCGATAAGGTCTCCCCTCAGCCTCCTCTTCTCCAGGCTAAACAACCCCAGTTCCCTCAGACGCTCCTCGTAAGACTTGTGCTCCAGACCCCTCACCAGCTTTGTTGCTCTCCTCTGGACATGTTCCAGCAGCACAACATCCTTCCTGTAGTGAGGGGCCCAAAATTGAACACAGTATTCGAGGTGCGGCCTCACCAGCGCCGAGTACAGGGGCACAATCACTTCCCTACTCCTGCTGGCCACACTATTCCTGATACAAGCCAGGATGCCATTGGCCTTCTTGGCCACCTGGGCACACTGCTGGCTCATATTCAGCCGGCTGTCAACCAGTACTCCCAGGTCTTTCTCTGCCATGGAGCTTTCCAGCCACTCTTCCCCAAGCCTGTACCGTTGCATGGGGTTGTTGTGACCAAAGTGCAGGACCCGGCACTTGGCCTTGTTGAATGTGAAGGTATGCTCCAGAATCACACCTAATCACACCTGCAGGGTATTCAGTCCACTAGTTCAGATTAAAATTGTCTTGAAATAAAGCCCCATGAAACCCATGGTGTGGACATGGATCCTTTGCACCTTCTATTTCACTTTACAGATTTGTTCTTATAAGGGCACATTACAGGCTGCTGTAGACACAGCCAGTCACTCAGTTAGAAATGTCTTTTTGAACTAGAATCATAGAATCATAGAATGGTTTAGGTTGGCAGGGACCTTGAAAGGTCATCTGCTTCAACCCCCCTTGAAAGGTCATCTGCTTCAACCCCCCCTGCAATAAGCAGGGACATCTTCAACTACATCAGGTTGCTCAGAGCCCTGTCCAACCTGACCTTGGAAGTTGCCAGGGTATGGGCCATCTACAACCTTTCTAGGAAACCTGTTCCAGTGTTTCATCACCCTCATCATAAAAATTTCTTCCTTATATCCAGTCTGAGTCTACACTCTTTTAGTTTAAAACCATTACCCCTTGTCCTATTGCAACAGGTCCTACTAAAAATCTCGATCCCATCTTTCTTACAAAAGCACCCTTTAAGTATTGAAAGGCCTCAAGAAGGTCTCTCTGGAGCCTTCTCTTCTCCAGGCTGAACAACCCCAACCGTCTCAGCCTCTCTGATCATTTTTGTGGCCATCCTCTGGACTCATTCCAACAGCTCAATGTTTATCTTGTACTGGGGACCCCAGAGCTGGACCCAGTACTCTAGGGGTAGTCTCACAAGAGTGGAGTAGAAGGGCAGAATCACCTCCCTCAACCTGCTGGTCACACTTGTTTTGATGCAGCCCAGGATACGGTTGGCTTTCTGGGCTCCAATCGCACATTGCCAGCTCATGTCTAGTTTTTCATCCACCAGTATCCCCAAGTCCTTCTCCTCAGGGCTGCTCTCAATCCCTTCATGCCCCAGCCTGTATTGATACCAGGGGTTGCCCTGACCCATGTGCAGGACCTTGCACTTGGCCTTGTTGAACCTCATGAGCCCCTCCAGGTCCCTCTGGACGGCATCCGATCCCTCAGGCATGTCAACTACACCACTCAGCTTGGTGTTATGTGCAAATTTGCTGAGAGTGCACTTGATCCCACCATCTATGTCATTGATGAAGATATTAAATAGTATTGGTCCCCATACAGACCCCTGAGGGACACCACTTGTCACTTGTGTCCATCCAGACATTGAGCCGCTGACTAGTCTGGACACAACCAACATCTTTGGCCTCTCAGATTATTTTCCTCAAAGCTCTTTTCTATTCTTGTAAAAAAATCAAGGTATGGTTGTGTCTGTAGATAACTAGGTGACTCAGTACATACACTAAAAAGAATATTGGTCTCTGCACATAGCGCAGACAAAACACATTCCTCTTCTAATCAGTCTTTATAAATAACAATAAAAACCAAAAATGCTGATGATCCAATTACTTCAGTTTATACTGTTCTGCTAAGCCTGTCATTATCAACTCATTACAGAAACTTTCATGTCAAATTCCTGGTACATCTGGAAAGAGAGTTCACATCAGCAAAAATTACTTATGCAAGTGAGAGTTGCAGAGTAAACCAGGAAGGAGATTCAGCAGTTGCACCTTTCAGTGTTTATACCACCAATACCTAGCTATACAAAATTACATTAATTTTGGCAACTGTATTTAGCTGATACAGTATTTCACACTAGGTTCACGTGCCCCTCCAGAACCACTATCAAATATCAACATCATATGTTTCAATTATGCCTTATACTGTTGAAGCAAGTATAGATAAAAAGGTATATCACAGTGTATAGCTGGGAGGTTGACAAGCTCTTCTGGATTCCAGAGGATATATCTTCAAGACAATACAAGTATTTTCCTTCAAAGCGATAGCACATTTAAGGCAAAAAACAGGCTGGTAAGAGGCACTGTCTTTAGACAGCTATCACAGCAGCAACAAGATATCTAAGACTTCTGTAACTTTAAATGGTTCAGTAAAGCACAAACTTCAATTTACTCAGGGGAAAAAAAAAAAAAAAAA